>VZTD01003565.1:66908-79029 GCA_013397725.1 Rhagologus leucostigma | reverse complement strand
GCGGGCGCGCTGTGTCGCGGGTGACTGCCCGCTCGCCAGCCTCTCCCAAACGCACTGCCGGCAACTCGCTGTTTTGAAACTGTTTCATTTCTCCCCCATTAGGATCGGTGGAGTGAAAAGAGGCTCACCGGCCTAATGGGCGCGTGTTTATTGCCGCGCTGCCGCCTCAATCAGGTTAGCAGCGGGGAGAGGCGCTCACGCTGCCCCGGACCCAGCAGCCAACAATGAATCCATCAGGGACTAAAGAGCCGCCCTTTTGGGGAATAATGGCTTTTCCTAACGGTGTTGATGAAGAGCGAAGAGGCCCATTTGCGGTAAACTGTAATTTTTTCCCCCTCTGGTCTCCTGCAGGATGCGATAGAACGGGGATGGATCGCTGTCCTGCTGCTCCCTTTTCTTGGCAGGAACGTGCCCCTTTGCTGGGCCGAGGATTTCCCCCCCTCTGCAGTCTGAATATTCTCGGGGCCACTAAGATGAGTGGATTTTAGGCTTCATTTCAGACCGTCGGAGGACAAAAGGCACGGAAGGAGCTCCAATTGCCCCTCAAACCTCCCTGATCCCCGGCTGCTGCTCCCGCTGCTCCTCCTCAGTCCCACGCCGGCTTTATTTCAGCTCATCAGCTCAGGGTTTAGGGAGTTTATCCCAAATCGCGTCCAGATTAGAGAGCAGATTAGATCTGCGAGTTTGGTGTGGCTAAAATGAGATGAAACAAATCTGATCCGAGGCGGCCGTAGCTGGGTTAGGGAGCCTGGCTGCCCACGCAGGGTCGGACACCGCTAAAGGTCCCATCCAACCCAAGCTATTCCACGATTCCAGAGGTATCCAAGTCCTTCTCCAGTCCTGGTGCAATGATGGCTTTCAGTGAGTGATTCTCACTCTGCTGAAGTCTTTCCAGGAGAGTGCTGGGAGGATTAATTAGTTAATGTTTATTGAGTGCTGGGAGGCTGCACGGTGTTATTTCAGTGCTGCCTTATTTTACCCGTGGGGACTCGATTCTGGTTCCACCTACACTTGGTTTGGAATCTGGCAGCAGCTCCTGGGGCTGGGAATCAGCAGGGCCAGGGCAGTGCCCGTCCCTGTGCTGGCACTGCTGGGGCACCTCCAGTGCTGGGGCAGCTCTGGAGAGCCCTGGAGGGGCTGGAGCGAGTCNGAAAGGGTTGTCCAGCCTGGTGGAGTCCCCATCCCTGGAGGGATTTGAAAGCCGTGGGGACGTGGCACTTGGGGACATGGGGCAGTGGTGGCCCTGGCAGTGCTGGGGAATGGTTGGGCTTGATGGTCTTATAAGTCTTTTCCAACCCGAACAATTCCGTGATTCTCTGGTTCTTCTCTACGATGCTTAGAATGGCAGAGGAGTTTTCCCTTGGCATCCGAGAAGAGCTTCAGGTGCCTCCTGTGCTCACTCATTTCAGTGTCGGGGGGGCAGAAAATGAACAGATCCCTTTGTGATCTCTCCCACTCCTGAGCTCAGTCGAGCTTTGTGTCCTGAAGAACCAAAACCTTTCTAATGGGAAGATTTTAGGAGCAGGGTTGTAAAAACTCCGGTGGGGAGATTTCCTATGAGGAGCAAGAAGGGACATAAGATGGTGTTATCTCGTTTCCTGGCTTTATCAGGAGAGCCAGACAGCAGATCCCATATCTGTGAGAAGCTGCAGTTGGGATATTTTTGCCCCCCTCATTTCAAACATTGAAACAACCGGGATTATTGGGAAAGCACACGTGGACTGGAGGCTGTCCCTCCTGAGGGCACAGGAAGGGAGCTCGGTGTGCTCCAGGAGGAGCTTCGCTGCATCCCGCGTTCTGCACCACCCAATATTTGGCATTCAGTGTGGGCTGGATGATCCGAGCTGTGCTTTAATAAACCTCACAACCCCCGCAGTGTGAAACCACTGGCAGTTCCTGACGGGGTGCAAACTCCAGGCTGTTACCTCGTTAAAATCCACATTTCCCGCGTGCAGGCGGGGCCTGCTGGAAGGTGAGAACATCCCTGGTGGAGCAGGAAGGGTAGGAACAGACTTTGAAATGGAACTGACTGGACAGATGAAACAAATTAACTGAAAATATTAATTTTTCAATGATTCCCTCTTGTCCTTACTTAGGGGATTTTGTTGTGTAAGGGTGCAAAGTCTAACCCAGGCAGACCCCACTAAAGGGTCTCTGCACGACTTAAACCTCTGGGTTTTCTCCTCCTCCTTGGGCTCATCTCCCCTGTGACTCCTAATTAGTTCTTTGTCTCTAATTGTGCCTTGTCATTATGAGTGATTAACGAGTGAGTAATCAATAAGGGCTTTTCTCCAGGGAATTGTTCCTGGCGTGGCACAGGCAGAGCAGGCACCCATGGATTTAGGATCAGCCCCTACGTGGTGGCACCAGGTGGTTTTAAGCTGAAGGAGGATTGATTTGGATTAGGAACGAGGCAGAAGTTTTTTATGATGGGGGTGACAAATAAATTCCCGTCTCTGAGTCCAGGACTGCGAAATGTTCCTGTGTTTAATAGGAGGAGGCTCATCCATTAAGGGGAACTGGAACCCTTCGAGCTGTTTTTATAGTGACAGGTGTTGGTGAAGAGATTGGGGCTGGATGGAGTCTTTAAATAAATTCTTTTTTTTTTTTTTTAAAACTATCTCTAAGCTGCAATTCTGCTGCTAAATAAGGATTGCTAATGAATGTCCTGACAAGCAAAGATCACATCTCTTCCCAAGATTTATTCCAGTCTCCATCTCCTCACCACAGCTTTGGTTCTCTTCAGATCCTGGTGGTCTTCGATGCCCTGCCGTAAATACGATGAGCAGGTGATGTTTCTGGGTAACTGAATTCAGCTCCTGAGTTCCTGAAATCCCAGAATCCTGGAATGGTTTGGGTGGGAAGGGACCTTAAGGATCATCCCATCCCACCCTGCCATGGGCAGGGACACCTCCCACTGTCCCAGATGGATCCAAACCCCAATGTCCAGCCTGGCCTTGGGCACTGCCAGGGATCCAGGGGCAGCCACAGCTGCTCTGGGAATTCCAGCCCAGCCCCTCCCCACCCTCACAGACACAAATTCCTTCCCAGGATCCCACCCCAATCTCCCCTTTCCCACTGGGAAGCCATTCCCTGGGTCCTGTCCCTCCAGGCCTTGTCCCCAGTCCCTCTCCAGCTCTCCTGGAGCCCCTTCAGGCACTGGGAGGCCGCACTGAGGTCACCCCGAAGCTTCTCTTCCCCAGACTGAACAATCCCAGCTCTCGCAGCCTTTCCTCCCAGCAGAGGGGCTCCATCCCTCTGATCGTCCTGGTGCTCCCTCTGGACTCTCTCCAGCAGCTCCAGGTCCTTTCCAGACTGGGACCCCCGAGCTCAGGGCTGTAAGACTTTGCTACAGGTGCTGGGAAAAGCGGTGACTCTTCCTCAAAAAAACTGTAGGAAAATCAGAATCCTGGAAAGGGCAGTTGGAAATCCCATCCATGAGTCCTGTGCCCTGAAATGCTGGATCTGAGACCACCTGGGAACAGCGTGGAGCTGATTCCTCCCCATCCATGAGGGACCTCTCCAGGAAGCAGAGCCTGACCTGACCTGTGTGGTCTTTCCCCTCATCTGACCAAGGGAAAGTTGCAGTGGCCACAGGCTGGACTGAAGTGTCCATTCCTGCCTGCTTGGGATGCAGGTGGAGAGTGGAATACTGGGATAACACTGCTCCAGCCCTCGGGGCTTCCCTGGTGTCATCCCACCCTTGAGCACCCAAATTTGACTGAGACAAAGCCCCTGTGGAGCTCTGAGCCATCCAAGGAAAATCCTCCATCCCAGGAGACCCTCCTGAGCCAGGCTCATCATATTCAGCAATCCTGGGCTTAAATCTAAAACCAAGCACGAGTCTGGAGTCGTTCCCTGCGCTCCAGAGGAGATTCCCCAGTTTCCCAGTGCTGTGGATGAGATGGAAACGTGGCTGTTCCTCCAGGATGGCCGGAGAGGGCGGGAATGAAATCCCAGCAAAACCAGAGACTCCTCTCCCGAAGGAGCCCGGGCTGGCAGGACTCGTCAGGGAGCTGGAGCTGCTGGAAAACGCTGCAGACAGAGAGGGAATTAGAGGAGAAAGAAGTGAAAATGAGCTGGCAGAATCTTGAGGTGACTCATCAGGTGCATCTTGTGAAGTCTCTTTGGGAGAAGTAATGAAATTGCGTGTTCTAACAATATTTGCACTGCAGCAGGGAAAGGCATAAATATTGGGATCAATTAATGAAATTAGAGAATTTGACCAAAAAAGCCCTCGTGCTGGCTCAGAAACCATCCCTCTTCCTTTTTGCTGGTGTCAGTGCCGGCAGTTGGAGAGGAAAATCCCACAGTTCTGTTTCCCACCCCGGATAAAAGAGAGCTGGGCAGCTGTGGGGTCACTGGGATGTGCTGGGAGGTCACCCGGAGCCCGAGGAATTCCACCTTCACCCCGTGGAAGTTCTCCAGCTGGCGGGCAGGCAGGGACCTGGTGAGTGTCTGGGCATGGAGCCTCCTCCCCTTTGGATTTTGGGATTTAGGCCCACCTCGTCTTTACCACCCACAAGGATTGTCCTTTGTGTCCCCCGACCTCTGTTTTCCACTTGGAAAAGTGGGAATAATGATTTTCCGTAGAAAGGGAATTCTTCCTCAGGAAAAAGCCTGTGGATGTGTGACATTTAGATCTTCGATGCCTCATCACAAGCAGTGGAGTTCATCACAGAGCTCCGTTTGGGAGCGTGGGATGAAGTGGGAGTGAAATCTGGGGTTGTTGGTATCAGTGGGTCAACTGATGCAGTTTAGAGCAGAGTAATCACCTTTTCCCAACAGAACTGTAGTGGATTTATATTTGGGAATGGCAATAAACCTCGGGTGAGGGATGAGGCTTAATTAACTCCCTGACGATGATGGACTCAGCAGGGCGAGCACCTGATCTGCAGGTGCACCCCAGCACCTGGGTGGGTTCTGGTGGGGTGATCGTGAGCCAAAAAGAGCCATCACCATCCTGGGATTGGGCAGCGGCAGCAGCAGAACTCCCCAGGTTCTCCTGCCCCGGGATTGGCTCCGGCACAACTCTCCTTGGAATAATTCCCCTGGTTCCTGGCGGCCTCCACTCAAGAGGATGTTGGCAAATTGGAAAGAAGTGAAAGAGCCACGAGGGTGGGGAGAGATTGGCAAAGGAGCCTTGCCAGGGAAGCAGCCAGGCTCCTGGCTCGCAGCAAATCTGTGTTTTTTGAAATTGAAACGGAGGTTAAAGGGTGGATTTGCAGCTCCAAAGACCTGAGGGAAGAACAAACCCAGGCAGAGGTGCCGCAGTCCCGGCGCCGAGGCCTCGGGGCTGACCCAGGCTGGAGCTGAACATGAGTTTTTAACAGCAAAACCCAGGATCTGCTGAGATATTTCGGAGTCCTGGCTTTCCATCCATCTCTGGAATGATGCACATCAGCATTTGGTTGGTGTGGAGGTTGTAATTTGGATTTAGGTGTCATTTGTGGAGGAAACCCCTCTGCTTTTGTGAAGGAAGGGCAAAGTGTGGGGCTGCGTCTGTGCCAGAGCATCTCCAGGGGTTGGTGTCTCCTCCTCATCCCCACCTGCACCTCTCAGAGGATGTTTCCTCCTCGGTGCTCATCCATCTCCACGCTCTGAGCCAGATTTGGGTGTTTGGAAGCTGTCAGGAGACAACAGCGAGAGTTTCAAATGAGATTTTTCCTCTCCGTGAGCATTTCTCGGTGCATTTCGAAATGAAAACTGGCGGTTGTTTATTCTATTTACTCTAAACCCAGGGCTTGTTTGAAGAGATCCCTGTGTTCCCTGCAGGGCCTGCCCCACCTTTGTTCCCCAGCGAGGCTGGATTTCCGCAGGAGGCTCATCCAGGGAGAGGCTGTGCTAAATTTACCTTGAGATCTCCGTGCAGCAGAGAATTTGGGATTTGTAAAGCTCTGAAGTCTGGCTCTTGTTGTTCTTTTGACCATTTAATATAAAGTTCAGTATTGTCCCTTGCTGGCCTCGCTGCCCACGCAGCTGGGAAGGAGCTCAGGTGTGTAAAGGATCTTTAAATCCATCCTGGAGGGCTGCGGAAAATGAGGATTTTGTCCCAGTCCCTTGTGTTTGTTTATCACAGCAGCTAAAAGATGAATATTTGGGATTTGGGATAAAACCACACTGGGTTATTTTAACATTTAACGTTCTCTTTTGTTTCTCCAGCTGTGGGGAGCTCAAAAAATCAAACAGGTAATACAATTTTGTAATATTTTCAATTTTCCAACTTACTATTTCCAACTATTGCTGCTTTTTCCCTTTTTCCTGTCCTCCCTCCTTCCCTTTGCCAGTTGCTGTTTTGCCTTCCCGTGGAAATGTAAATGCAGAGAACACTCTGCCACCAAAGAGCCTGATTTTTTTTTATATATATTTATATATTTTGATGTCTTCATTTTCTCCTTCCTGTCTAGTCAAGAGCTTTCTTGTCTGCAGTCTTTTGCAAATAGTTTGACAGTTCCTTGGGAGGGTTTGTGCCTGTGCTGCACCTCCCTCCCTGCACTCCCAGATCCCTTGGGAACTGATTTTTCACTCCCAGTCAATTCCAGTGCAGCCTCCTGGGCTGGTCAGAAAATTTGGGGGGAAAATCTGGGTAGAAATGGGCCAAGTGAGCTGTGCTGCTGTTCATCAGTGAAGCAGATTTAGGATTTTCCTGGAGGTTGGGGTTTCCAGGGGCGCCGGGGCTGGCTGGGGAGCTGCGGGTGCACATCAAGGTTGGATTTTCTGGCGAATCCAGGTCCTGTGCGGGGTTTTTCTGGGTGTCCCTTGGGGTGCCGTGCAGAGAGGGCTGGACCTGCCTGCTGTTATCCCAACTCGTCCTGAAGCAGGTGGGGAGAAGCTCCTGGATGGAACCCACACGTGCGGATGGGGAGAAGTTCCTGGAGCTGAACCCACCCGCTGCGTTTGGGCCCTGAGTCCTTGGGGGTGTCCCTGTCACCCCTTTGCCCCCCAGCAGGATGAGGGGATTTCTCTCCTCATTCCCTCCCCATCCCTCTCCACAGCCAGGGCTTTTCCCAGCTTCCCTACCCAGGACGTTTCAGCCTCGATGGAGCTGCTGAAAACAGGCAGGGACAGAAAATAATTTTCTTTTTTCCCTCCTAAATCTGCCTTTCCTGGGGTTCCGGTGCAGCTGTGGGTGGCTTTTGGGGACATAGAACCAAGAAAAAGCCACTCTTTGTATGTCAGGGTCAATTAGTTCCCCCCTAAATGATTAATTGATGCTAAATCACTCGAGGGGAGGGGAAAGCAGGGCTGGGAGGGGGTTTTGTGGAGGCTGCTGAGCCCAGACTGCCTTTGGTGGGAGCTGTGCAAGCAAGGAGGGTCCCAGACGGGGGAAATCCCAGGGACTGTGAGGTCAGAGGAGGTGTTTGGAGCTGAGGGTGGCTGTGCTGTGCCCTCACTGTGTCTCTCTGGTGACGCTTTTCCAGGCCATCATCCACCCCGACACAAACGAGACCATCTTCATGCCTTTCCGAATGTCAGGTACTGTTTGTCCCCAAAATTTCACTCGGAATTTGTATAAAATATTGGGGGGGGTTCTCCTCGTCTTGAATTGCATCTTGTCAACATTTAGACCAAGATCAGGAAGGAATTCCAACACCAAAATCCCTTCGCAGGTGAGGAAAATGAGGATCCTCAATTCCTCTGTGAGATCTAGTGCTTAATATTTTCCTTTCCTTTTCCTTTTTCCCTTTTCCTTTTTCCCTTTTCCTTTTTCCATTTTCATCTTTCCTTTCCTTTCCTTTCCTTTCCTTTCCTTTCCTTTCCTTTCCTTTCCTTTCCTTTCCTTTCCTTTCCTTTCCTCTCCTTTCCTCTCCTTTCCTCTCCTTTCCTCTCCTTTCCTCTCCTTTCCTCTCCTTTCTTTTCCCATCCTTTCCTCCTGGATTAGAGAGGAACTTCCTATTTTAACTGGACCCCAGCCAGTGCCTATTCTGGCGTTTTTGAGGGATCTGTCACTGTTGGGAGCATTTTAATTCTGCAGCAAATGGCAAAACTTCTGATATCTCATAGCTCCAGCACTGGGATTCCAGGCAGGATCAGCTTCTCTGTGCCTTAATGAGCTGTTGGATCATTAAAAATTGCCTCCCCCTCCCATCTTTGGGGTGTCCCCCTGTGCTCAGGCCCCCAGCAGCTCCTCTGGGAATGCCAGTGCAGCCCTGGTGCTTTCCCAACAGATTTGTTTAAATAAACAGGACTTTTCCATGGTGTTGGGTGGAACATCTTCACCTGACTGCTGGGCACAGGGGAAAAAGGACGGGGTTGGGGGTCTGTGCTGCAGCTCTTTGGGGGATGATGCTGAGGGTGGAGTGTGGGGAGAGAAGCCAGGACCCTGCGCTGTGCTGCCTCGCCCTGCACTTGTCTCTTAAATTTTGCTTCCTCTCAGGTCTTTGCCCTTTCTGGTTGTAAATTGGATGCAGGAAGTTAATTCAGTAATATTGGGAAAATGCTCTGAGACCTTCTCGTGGAAGTCAGAGAGAGGAATTATAATTAGCACAGGAATTGGCAGCCGTAGCAGGGGAGAAATGTGAAGCGTTTGATTTTTGTGGTGCTCAGTAACATTTGAGGAAAAGACTTCTCTCTGTAGGAGAGAGCTCGAACCTCCCTGCACCTGGGACTGAAACAGCCCCCCTCTCCTCCGTCCCCAAAATTCACTTCCTTCAGTTCTACCTGGTCCTTTCCCAGGTCAGCTGGGAATAAACGAGCTGGGATGAATGAGCTGGGATGAATGAGCTCTCCCGTGTGAACCACCAGAGGAGAGGCTGATGGGGAAGGAGGGAGGTGCCACCTGTGGGGACGTGGTCCTGCTCCTCCCTAGGACGGGCCCTGCAGCTCTTGAGCGCTTCAGGAGCATCTCCAGGGTTTATTCCAGGTGGGAGCAGGCTCACCCAGAGGGGAAGGGGCTGGGGAGCCCCCGGTCAGCGAGGGGAGGTGTGGGAGGGCCTGGTGGCAGCAGAGCTGGCACGGGGAGGGAGCAGATGCCAGGCTGAGCCTGGCAGGGGGGCAGGATCCCCCCCGGCCGGGGCAGCAGCCCCTGGGTCATTCCAGGCAGGGTCCTGCTGCTCCAGGGCCTGGCTGGGCTCTCACCCGGGGCCGGGCTGTGTGAGGAGCGCCCACCGCGAGCTGGCACAGACTGGGCTCACTGGGGACGCCTTTCCCACCTCAGCGGTCTCAGTTTTGGGGAGACTCCCACGCCACCAGCCGAGAAAAGCAAATAAAGGATGGGAAAACCAGGAGGACGCCCCAGTTGTTGGTTGGTGCATCAGGAGCGGGGCCAGGATGTTCCAGGGTGGTGTGGAGCTGGTGGCAGCGAGGGCACCTCGTTGTGCCAGGGGGGGCTTCTCCCCTAAACTGGGACATTAATTCAAATTAAAATTCATTCATCTCTGGTTTTTTCCGTAGGTTACATTCCCTTTGGAACCCCCATCGTAAGTATTTCATTGTGGGCACCAAGAAATGCATTCCTCAGCACAGTTCTCCACCTCGTGGCATTCCCACAGGATTCCCACCTTCCCCATTTCCTGTTAGCAAGGGTTCCCTCGTGCAAAGCCCACCCTCTGGATGAGGGTATTTGTCCGTTATTAAGGGGGTTTTATCTGTTCTCTATCAGGTTATTTAAGTGTTGTTTGTGCATTAAACCACCCTCTGGTTGAGTTTATTGATCTGTTATTGAGGTTATTTATCTGTTAATATATTGATGTTATTTATCCATTCTACATGAGGATATTGATGGATTAAGCCAGCCTCTGGATGAGGATGTTTATCTGTTAGTAAGGTTTTTTATCTATTAATACATTGAGGTTGTTTATCTACTATTTATGAGGTTATTTATTAATTAACACAACCTCTGAGGTTATTTATCTATTATTGAGGTTATTTCTCTGTTAATATATAGAGGTTATTTTTTATTATCTATCAGGTTATTGATGAATTAACCCAACCCCTGTTTGAGGTTATTTATCTACTATTGAGGTTATTTATCTATTATCTATCAGGTTGTGTATGAATTAACACAAGCTCTGAGGTTATTTATTTATCCATTATTGAGGTTATTTCTCTAGTAATATATTGAGATAAATATTGATATATTTATCTATTATCTATCAGGTTATTGATGAATTAACCCAACCCCTATTTGAGGTTATTTATCTGCTATTGAGGTTATTTATCTATTAATACATTGAGGTTATTTTTAATTATCTATGAGGTTATTGATGAATTAACCCAGCCTCTGGCTGAGGTCATTTATCCATTTAACATCGTTCCCACAACCTCCTTCACCATCTTCATCTCTCCCTCCGCAAAGCTGAACTCATTGCCTGCAAAATGCGACTCCTGCAACTCTCAGATTTCATTTTTGGACACTTTTATTTTGCATTTCCGTGGTTTAAGGGTCTCTGCCCAACGTGAGGAGCTGCAGCTCGGCCAGGCTGGTGTCGTGTGCTCTCGTTTGGATTAATTAAAGCCGAGAGTGCTCTCCTGAGGTCATTGCTGAGGGTGGGGGTGATTTGTCCTTGTTGTTGGGAATTTTGTGACTGGGTGCTCTCTGCAGCGAGAGCCAGAAGGGAGAGAATCCTGCCTGCTCTCCTCCTGCTGAAAGCTCAGCTCATCCCAACAGGAATGATTAATTAAGCCCAGTTTTGTGGGAAACTGAGGCACAGAATTTGCCCCCCCAAAAAAATTGGTGTCGAGAGGCAGTTTGTCCCCAAAGCCAGCAGCTCTTGGTTCAGCTCATTAGATCATTAAAATGGCTGAAGGAGCAAAATGAATTTAATCTCCTTAAACCCAGAGGTGCTCTGGGCTCGGTTCAAGGTCGTCACCCTTCCCACACGGTGGTGACGAGGTTGGTGACCCTAAAGCCGGGGACGGCGCTGCTGCTGTTTGTTGTGGCGAGCAGAGGTTTGGTGGGAACTTTGTGTGGGGCATTTTAGAAGAAAAGGTTAAACAAAAACGAGTTAACGATCAAATTGACAATGAAATCGGCCCCAATCCAGAGCTGTCAGAGGAGCCGAGAGCTGTCAGATGAGCCCAATTTCAGGAGCTGTAAAGGATAAACTGGAACCTCTTGTCATTTAGAAAAAAAAAAAAAAAGGGAAAAAAAAAAAAACCCAAACGTTTCAAATGTTAAAATTAAAATGTAACATTTATGCCAATCGATCTGTGAAATTTAGTGACAAAATTGGCAGCCTGCTCCAGCATAAAAACAGTTTGAGGCTTGTATTTCACAAGGGGGGATGGGATTTCCTCAAGAGAGGCTGCGCCGGGCTCGGGCTGGGCCGTCCTTGTCCCCAAGCCCGGCGGGATTTGGGGTCAGCTGGACACCCTGGAGCTGTCAGCAGGGTGGGGATGAGCAGTTTGGGGCCATCCCCTCCCTGGGAGTATTTCCCTCCGCAGCCCCTGCAGAGTAATTCAGTCTGGGGTGGCTCACTGTGAGGGGGATCAAGAGCTCGGGAAAATAATGGGATCTTTGCCGGCCGCACAGCAGCTCCCCCGACGCCTCCGAACCCCGGCAGTGTTTGTTCTTCCCGTGTCGCAGCCCTGGGCTTTGCTCCTCCGTCCTTCCCGTGCCGGCTCTGGGGCCGGCCCCGGAGCCCTGCGGTGGCAGAGAGGGGACAGGACGGGAGGTGTGTGAGTGTGCGGGGTTCGGCTTTGCCCTTTTTCCCCGTTTTCAGCCCAGCAAGGAGAGGATCCGGCCTCTGGAATTCTGAGATGTGCGCAGCGGCTGCTGGGCCGGAGCCTCTTCCCCTGGGCTGCTGCTTCCTCCTCCGAGGGGGAGGATTTATCCACATTTAGGAAATTCAGCCGAAAACTTGGCCTGGAGGACAGAGTCCTGCTGCCACCACAGCTTTTAGCACCTGATTTCCCCCAGACATCTAAGATCAGGGGGGTCTGTAAATGATGAGGTTTTAAAGAACCTCTGAAGATGCAGGTGGGAATTTGGGGCTGCAGGTGACTGTCAGTGACACCTTGGGCGGGATTTGGGGTTTGCAGAGGAGAGCTGGGGCTGCTCAGAGCTCCCTGATGTCCCCGTGGTGGCTTTGGGGCCAGGAAGGGCCCTTCACACCTGATCACCAATTAAATTCTGTCGCTGATACTTCGCCAGTGTTTAGAAGCTCTTTTTTCTTTCTTT
>VZTD01003565.1:25629-66877 GCA_013397725.1 Rhagologus leucostigma | reverse complement strand
TTTTTTTTTTTTTTTTTATTTTGTTTTCCTTCTTGGTTATTTTTTCCCCTGACAGTAATTAAAAGTGAAATTGTACATTTCTTGACAGACTCTTGCACATATGGAGAGTTTGCATTTAAACGTGCCTCTTTCAGTCATACAGATTTTGGGTGCTCTTTTTTATTTATTTATTTATTTATTTTCCGCCGGAATTTTCCCCCGGCGCTCAGCCCCAGCCTCTGCCTCGCCGCGTTCTTCCCGAGCCTCCCCATCCCGCCGGCTCTGGGGCACGAGGCGCCGCGGGGCGAGGAGGGTCCCGGCCCCGCGGCTTCGTTTGGCGCTGCGTTAATTAATGCCGGGCTCCGCGTGGGGAGCGGAGCCGTAAATTAGTGGGACTCGCTCGGAGCTGGCGCCGGGCCAGAGAACAAAGTCACTGCAACTCCACGAGAAGCTGTGGGAGGAAAAGCTGGAGGAGGAGAAGGGAGAGAAGATGGGAATGAAATGAGGCCGCCCAAGCCCGGTCCCCTTTTGTTCGGTGTTGTTTCTCCGTGTCCCGAACGGAGACGTCGCCTCCTCTCCAGCTGCCGCTGCTGCAGATGTGCGGGGATGGCTTCAGCTCATCCCGGGGACGCGGGGGTCCCTTCCTCCCCAGATTCTTGGGAATAAACTGAGAGGAAACGGTGGGGAAGAACTCGCAGCTTTCCTGCCTCGGGGACACTAGTGGGCTGGAAAGAAACGTAGCGGGATTAAAGGGGTCGCTCGGCCTTTTCACTCCGTGGGGTTTTGCAGCCGGAAAACATCTCCGGAAATACGGGGTGTTCAGGGCACGGGAAGGGAGGGAGTGGTGTCAGGGAGTCTCTTATCTCGCCTGTTTCTTGCTGAGAATTCATTGTCCTGTCTGTTTGTGGGGCTGATCGTTGGGATCCCTTTGCTCTGCGTCCCTCTCCTCTGCTTCAGCTTCTTATGCTCTAAAAGGGAGAATTGCCACAAACCAGGAAAAATTGCCCTAAACCGGGAAAAAATGGTCCTAAAACAAGAAAAACCTGCCCTAAAGCAGGAAAAATGCCCCTAAAGCAGGAAAAATGGCCCTAAACCAGGCAAAATTGCCTTAAAGCAGGAAAAAATGGCCCTAAAACAAGAAAAACTGCCCTAAACCAGGCAAAATGGCCCTAAAGCAGGGAAAAAACGGCCCTAAGGCAGGTATTTAGTGTGTCAGAGATGGGTTTTGCAGAGCTGTGTCCCCGTGGTGCGGTGAGGCACGTCCCAAGGACACCCCCAGGCCCAGGGCACACCTGGGTGGCCTCAGGTGCTGCCGTGGGTGACCTCGCAGCGCCTCTGGCACCCCAGTGCAGGCCCCAGCAGGGAACATCTGGCCAGATGTGCTGGGCCGGGCTGCCCTGAGCCTCGGGGGGACGGCGGCCGCCAGCCCCAGCTCGTAACCCCAGCGGAGTTTGCACAGCGCAGGGTGTGACACACCGACAAAGATTAATTCATTAATTAATTCGTATAAACCCCGGGCTCCCAAACAGGAGCGAAGTGCTCCCAGGTGGCTCTGCTGCCCTCAGATGTCCCAGTGGGATTTTTTCCTGGTGCTCCAAACAGGGGATGTGCCAAAGGAAAGTGAGAAACCCCCTGTTCACAGCCAGCAGTGACAGCTTTGAACTCTCGCCTTCGTGCAGTTTGTGTTTCCCTCCAGAAATACCTAGATTCAGGAATTGTTTGGATTTTAGCGGGATCTTTGGGCAGTGCCAGGGGATTTTCAGGGTGTGTTACAAGCAGTGATTAAAGGTGCAGAGCTTCCAGGGGCAGCGACATCAGCCAGCGTCACCCCTGGAACACGGAGAGACAGGAGGCTGATAATGACTGAGATGAAAAAAGAAGGGGAATGAAATAAAGCCAGAAATGAGGATAATTTATTCAAGTCCCTGGAAAGCAGCTTGGCTGTTTGCGTGCCTGGAAAAGCACGGAGAGCAAACCAGGGCTGCTTTAATAATGACAGAATCTCTCCTCTTGCAGGTCGTTGGTCTCCTCCTGCCCAACCAGACCCTGGCCTCCACTGTGTTTTGGCAGGTAACGCTCCTCGGGAAGGGCGGGAATGTGGGCAGGGAGAAGCCGAGTTCTGCCCAGAGGACAAACTGGTGGGGTGGCTGTCCCACCCCGGCCGTGCTTCAGGGACTGGACGTGGCTGGGTGCATTTAGGGAAAGGCCTGGAAGGGGCTGTCAGCAAACCTTGGCTCCACTTCTCACCCCACACCTGCCTGTGCCAGGCAATGGAGAGGCAGAACAGGCCAGAACCAAAATTCAGCTTTTTGGGCCCGTTTTGTCTGGGCGTGAATGGTCCGTGGAAGTGTTGGCCCTAAAGTCACACATCTGCCTTTTGGAGGAGTTAGGATCTTCCGTGGGGAATTCACGTTGGAAGGGCAACATCTGTGCAGGGCTGGGGATGGCAGTCCCAGGAATTTTGGGGATAGGTGTGCATGGCGAAGCCCAGGACCTCTGCATTCCATCTGCTGCAGGAGCTTTGGGGGAACATAATCTGTGTGTGGGGAGGCGCTGGTGTAATTTCCCATTGAAATTCTGGGAATTAGGAGTAAGGGGAGGAAGCAGGCACGGGAACGAGAGATCCATAGTAAACACGCCACAAGTGTGATTCCACCGCCAGCTGAAACGAAGGAACGAGTTATTTTCAGCCTCCTTTTAAGTGGCAAATGTCTTTTTATTGTCTGCAGTGTGAGCGGGGATAGAGAGCTCTGCAGTCAGGGAGGCTCTGAGCAGAGTGGGATCTGCCTGGAGCGTCAGGAAGGCGGCAGAGCCGGGAGCACAGCGGGACGTGCCAGGGATTGTGGTCTGGTGGATTGGGCCAGGAGCTGTCCCGGGTGGCTTCACCTGCTGGGAGAGCAGTGGCTGGGGACGTCCTGAGTGGCTCAGGGGCTTGAAGGCCACTCACCTCCCCTGTTTAGGGACATCTGGGACGGAATCCCAGACTGGTTTGGGTGGGAAGGGACCTTAAAGCGCATCCCGTTCCACCCCAGGTGGGCAGGGACACCTCCCACTGTCCCAGGCTGCTCCAAGCCCCGGCCAGCCTGGCCTTGGGCACTGCCAGGGATCCAGGGGCAGCCACAGCTGCTCTGCGCCAGTGCCAGTTTAATGCCATCTGTGTCCATAAGCTGGGACATCTGCTCATCTCCTGCTCCTCAGAAGCCTCCCATGACCCGCTTGGAGCCTTTGGAGTTTAGGAAGTGACTGCTGGAATGGCAGCTGGGCTTCGTGCTGCATCCTAACAGCAGCAGGGATGTGATCGGGACACCAGGAGGAATTTCTTCACATGAAGGGTGATTAGATATTGGAATTGGCTGTCCAGGGAGGTTTGGAGTCCCCATCCCTGGAGGTGTCCAGGGAAGGCTGGGATGTGGCACTCAGTGCTCTGGGCTGGGGACAAGGGGGGGATCGGGCACAGCTTGGACTCGGTGGCCTTGGAGGGATTTTCCAAGCTCAGTGATCCTGGGATTCTGTGAGATTAAAACCCAACAGCACTGAGGGGGATCAGGCTAGGAGAGGAGTTGCACATCCAGCATCCCGGGAAGCAGAGCTGCCCTCAGGGCACTGGATACCTTGGAATTTCCATCCTTCCCTTTGAAGGGCATCGAATCAGGCCTAGACCCTGCACCAGCCTTTGAGATGAGGTATTGAGCTGGGAGCAGCCCAAAGCCAGGTGATTTTTCCCTCAGAACCCCCAGAATCGCGGATTTTGTTGGGTTTGTGCAGCCGTGCTGACGCTGTGTCTCCTCTGTGCCCGCAGTGGTTGAACCAGAGCCACAACGCGTGTGTGAACTATGCAAACCGCAACGCGAGCAAGGTGAGCGCGCCCAGGAGCCGGCTGTGGGCACGGCCCCGGCAGGGGAACACAGATCCTGGCAGGGAAACACAGATCCTGGCAGGGAAACACAGATCCCGGCAGGGAAACACAGATCCTGGCAGGGAAACACAGATCCCGGCAGGGAAACACGAATCCCAGCTCTTCCCTGGCCCTGAAACCTCCGGAGCGGGCCCTGAGGGGTTCCTGGGCTGGCCATTCTCCCGTGTTCAAACCTCAGTGTAACCGGCACGAGGATCTGGGAATCGCTCGAGGGGCTCAAGGCCTCGGAGCTGAACCAGTCCTGACTGGTCTGGAATGGTTTAACTGGGATCTAAAGGAGCGCGGAGCAGAATGGTCCCTGGGTTTGGGGGAGCAGGAGGAAGCTCCACGATCCCACTGCCAACTCCCAGCTCCCGAGGATTTTGTATGTGCTGCCAGCAGTGGGAAATGGCGGGGCTGTCCCTGCTCCCTTCCTTGGCGGGGCTGTTCCTGGGAAGTGGAGGGAAATCCTGGGGCTGTCCCTGCTCCTTTCCTTGGTGGGACTGCTCCTGGGAAATGGAGGGAAATCCTGGGGCTGTCCCTGCTCCTTTCCTTGGTGGGACTGCTCCTGGGAAATGGAGGGAAATCCTGGGGCTGTCCCTGCTCCTTTCCTTGGTGGGACTGCTCCTGGGAAATGGAGGGAAATCCTGGGGCTGTCCCTGCTCCTTTCCTTGGTGGGACTGCTCCTGGGAAATGGAGGGAAATCCTGGGGCTGTCCCTGCTCCTTTCCTTGGTGGGACTGCTCCTGGGAAATGGAGGGAAATCCTGGGGCTGTCCCTGCTCCTTTCCTTGGTGGGACTGCTCCTGGGAAATGGAGGGAAATCCTGGGGCTGTCCCTGCTCCTTTCCTTGGTGGGACTGCTCCTGGGAAATGGAGGGAAATCCTGGGGCTGTCCCTGCTCCTTTCCTTGGTGGGACTGCTCCTGGGAAATGGAGGGAAATCCTGGGGCTGTCCCTGCTCCTTTCCTTGGTGGGACTGCTCCTGGGAAATGGAGGGAAATCCTGGGGCTGTCCCTGCTCCTTTCCTTGGTGGGACTGCTCCTGGGAAATGGAGGGAAATCCTGGGGCTGTCCCTGCTCCTTTCCTTGGTGGGACTGCTCCTGGGAAATGGAGGGAAATCCTGGGGCTGTCCCTGCTCCTTTCCTTGGTGGGACTGCTCCTGGGAAATGGAGGGAAATCCTGGGGCTGTCCCTGCTCCTTTCCTTGGTGGGACTGCTCCTGGGAAATGGAGGGAAATCCTGGGGCTGTCCCTGCTCCTTTCCTTGGCGGGGCTGTTCTCGCTCCCCTGTCCCTCCTCAGCCTCCGTTCATCCCGTGTTGGGATGTGGGAAGCGGAGCTGGAATCCATCCAGCTCACTGAGAGAACATTTCACAGACAAAATATTGACTGTGGCGAGTTTGGGGTTCAGCGCTCGAGGGTAGAAATGCTAATTTGGTACCATTTGCTGAATTTCACTCACATCCCTCCTTTGAGCTGCTTTTATTATAATTTTCTGATGCCAATTAATTTTCCATTCCCTTTAACCTCGCTCAGGAGGCCACGGTTTCCCTCGCTTTTGCCTCTCGGGATGACAGACCATGTGTCACAGAACAATATGACAAAATTGAACCTGTCTCTGCTTTGAAACAAATACACCAAAAACAAAACAAACAAACAAAAAAGAGGGGGGAAAAAAATGGGTTGAATGTTAATAACCAGAAGTTTGTTTATTGAAAATATGTTTTGTTTTTCTTTCCAAAGCCTTCTCCGACATCCAAGTTCATCCAGGGCTACTTGGGAGCTGTCACAAGTGCTGTCTCAATAGCAGTGGGTAACTCTTTGTATCTCTGGATTTCATGACTAAGGAGCTGCTTGGGAGATGTTTTTTGGGTTGCCAAGCACGTTTGTATCTTTTAATTGACTCAGTTCAGTCCTGATAACCAGCCAATGCTGTCACCTGAGGTGTGGCTGTCCCTGCATGCCCAAGCTTTCCGCCAGAATTCCAGCACCTCCTGCGCTGTGGCTTTGCTGCTCTGCCAACTCCGACTCTCCCCTCGTGCATTAATTGGTGGTGAATTAATTAACCATGGCTGAATTAGAGACCTCGAGGCTGCAGGGTGCTGGGTGGCAGCTGAGGAGAGGCAGGGTTCTGGAATGTTCTCCTGGGGGGTTGGCACCTTGATCCCCAGTGCTGGGAATTGCATCTTTCCCTGTGGACGAGTTTCACGCTGGAGATGGTGTTCAGGCCATGGCGTGGAATCTTGGAATGCTTTGGGTGGGAGGGGACCTTAAGGATCATCCCATCCCATCCCACCCCCTGCCGTGGGAAGGGACACCTCCCACTGTCCCAGGGTGCTCCAGCTTGGCCTTGGACACTCCTAGGGATCCAGGGGCAGCCACAGCTGCTCTGGGAATTCCAGACCAGCCCCTCCCCACCCTCACAGACACAAATTCCTTCCCAGCATCCCACCCCAATCTCCCCTTTCCCACTGGGAAGCCATTCCCTGTGTCCTGTCCCTCCAGGCCTTGTCCCCAGTCCCTCTCCAGCTCTCCTGGAGCCCCTTCAGGCCCTGCAAGGGGCTCTGAGCTCTCCCTGGAGCCTTCCCTTCTCCAGGGGAACATTCCCAGCTCTCCCAGCCTGGCTCCAGAGCAGAGGGGCTCCAGCCCTGGAGCAGCTCCTCTGAAGTTCTGTGTGAAGAAATCTGAGAGAGAGGAGCTTTTAACATTCCTAAAATCAGTCTTGTGGCTTTTAATATCCCATTCCCAGGAGCACGGGTTCATATCAGGAGCAGGATCAGCTCATCCCAGAGGGGCAGGAACGGTTTTGAGGAGCAATTTAGGAAAGTGATTCCTTGCGCTGGGTTTTCCAATGGGCCTCTGAACTGAGTGGTTGAACCTTTTCCTTTGGAACATTAAAGATCCCACAGCCATCAGTATTTTCTCCTCTGGCCAAGACGTTTTCCCATTTTCTCAGGTCACAGAGGGTTTGCTCTTGCTCCTTGTGCAGCTGCCGGACTGTTTTCCAAAGGGTGTGGAGTTGCTGAAGTGCCTCGAGGTTTTGAGGGAAAACTGCCCATTTTATTGGATATAACATTTTGTTGGATCTCTGCTGGATGGTTTTCCTTGTCACTGTCCCTGTGTGCTGGGCAGGGCTGCTGCTCCTGTCCCCTCTGCTGTCCCTTCCTGCAGACTCACCCTGCTCACAGCCCAGCCTGGCTCCCCTGAGCTCCCACCTCCGTCACCCCGCGGAGCTGTGCCCACTTTTCCAGCTGAACTTTAACCCCGATCCCCACCCCAACAACCTCAATGCTTCGGTTTTCCGTCCACATCTTCCTAGGGAAGCACAGGACGGCTTCGCTGACCTCCTCAGTCCTTAGGCCAGCATTTTTGTCACCTTGTGAATCCCTAGGGCGACACTCCCCAGCTGGACGTGCTGCTGCCACTCACACGCTGCCTTCCAGCCCCGGCACGCGGCGGTGCTGCTGATTCCATGGTTTTGGCATTAATGCTGCTCTCCCTCTTGGAACAGGGGCAGATTAGAGGGGCAGCACACACGGACAAGGATCTTGGCAGAGTTGTGTCCCCCGAGAAGCTGGGAGGCTTTGGTAAGGAACCCCTGGCGTGTGGAGGTGTCCTCTCACAGCTGAGGCAGGGCTTGGGAATCTCTAATTCCTTGAGCTGATCCTGCAGAGCAGCTGCAGCAGAAGGGCAGGTCCAGAGTGCAGAAGGGACCGTCAGGGTGCTGTGAGAACACCCCTGGGAAGGGAGGCGTGAAAAGCTCCGTGAGATTTGTAGGTAATAAAATTGGGGCATTTCAGCCTCGTGCGAGCGGAAATCTCTCTGCAAGGGGGAGCTGCTGCCTCCTCGGAAGTGCCACGGTGTCCCCCCAGACTGGGATCCCACCGGGATGCCCTGGGGGTGTGGAATAGCGTGGGCTGGAGCTGTGGTGCTCGGGGGGGTCAGAAGAGTGCTGCAGGGAGAGGCAGGAGCTTTCCC
The DNA here is from genome assembly GCA_013397725.1 of Rhagologus leucostigma. Classification (NCBI taxonomy): domain Eukaryota; kingdom Metazoa; phylum Chordata; class Aves; order Passeriformes; genus Rhagologus; species Rhagologus leucostigma. The sequence continues at coordinate 59,029 of VZTD01003565.1, read as the reverse complement.
TGGGTCTGTGCTTGTGGGGTGGAGAAGGACAAAAACCTTCAGGGGTTCTTCTTTTTCCTGATGTTGGAAGGAGGTTTTCCTCCAAGCGGAGCGTGAAGGGCAGCAGCCCTCAGAGGTTCTTCTGGATGTTGGAAGGTTTTCCCCCAAGCAGAGCATGAAGGGCAGCAGCCTTTAAAGGTGCTTTTTCCTGATGTTGGAGCATTTTCCTCCAAGCATAGCATGAAGGGCAGCAGCCCTCAGAGGTTCTTCTCCTTCTGGGTGTTGGGAGGTTTTCCTCCAAGTGGAGCACGAAGGGCAGCAGCCTTTAGAGGTTTCTGTCTTTCCTGATGTTGGAGAGAGGTTTTCCTCCACGTGGAATATGAGGGGCAGCAGCCTTCAGAGGTGCTTTTTCCTCCATGTGAAGCATGAAGGGCAGCAGCCTTTAAAGGTTCTCCTTCCTGATCTTGGAAGGTTTTCTTCCACGTGGAGCATGAAGGGCAGCAGCCCTCAGAGGTTCTTCTCCTGGGTGTTGGGAGGTTTTCCTCCAAGTGAAGCACGAAGGGCAGCAGCCTTTAGAGGTTTCTGTCTTTCCTGATGTTGGAGGGAGGTTTTCCTCCACGTGGAATATGAGGGGCAGCAGCCTTCAGAGGTGCTTTTTCCTCCATGTGAAGCATGAAGGGCAGCAGCCCTTAGAGGTTCTTCACCTTCTGGATGCTGGGAGGTTTTCCTCCAAGCGGAGCACGAAGGGCAGCAGCCTTGAAAGGCTCTCCTTCTGATGCTGGAAGCTTTTTTCCCACATGGAACAGGAAGGGCAGCAGCCCTCAGAGGTTCTTCTCCTGGGTGTTGGGAGGTTTTCCTCCAAGCAGGGCATGAAGGGCAGCAGCCTTCACAGGTGCTTTTTCCTGATGTTGGGAGGTTTTCCTGCACATGGAGCATGAGGGGCAGCAGCCTTCACAGGTGCTTTTTCTCCACATGGATCATGAAGGGCAGCAGCCCTTAGAGGTTCTTCACCTTCTGGATGGTGGGAGGTTTTCCTCCAAGCAGAGCACGAAGGGCAGCAGCCTTTAAAGGTTCTTCTCCCTCCTGACGCTGGAAGACCTCCCCAGCGGGGCAGGCGGTGGCACAGGGGGTGCGCAATGAGGTCGCTGTGCCCTGGTGTCCCCACGGACGTTCCAGCTGGGAACGCTCCTGAGGTGCGTGTTACCGCGGAACTTCGTGTCCCGAAATCCCTGCCGATTCCCAGTGTGGAACAGCCTGGAGGAGCCCCTGCAGAGAGGGAGGGATTTGGATATGGGGTCAGTCACTGGAGTGAGCCCTTCCCTGTTTGCAGTGGGAAGAGGGCCGGGAGAAGCCCGGGGAAGGCAGAGCGGTGGAGTCGTGACTGTGCTTCCCACCGGCCTCACCCCCGGTGTCCCTACACCAGGGACAGCAGATTCCTTCCTCAGGTGATGGATGAGCAGGTTTTGGCCTCATTGTCCTGCAGTTAAATGAGAAGTCTTGGGAAATCTTTGCAAATATCCTGATTTTCCCCCCTTTTTAGAGGAGAGGAATTGCTACAACCACAACTCCTGATTTCCAGCCCTACGGGAGGAATCTGGGGAGGAGTCCATATTCTTTTATTCCGTATTTTTCTCCCAACGTTCCCTTTCCTCTCCAACTACTCCCAGCCCAAGTCACAGCAGGGAGAGCTGTGCCAGGTCCAGAATCCCATCCCTTCTCCTGTGCATGACTCAGGTGAGGGAATCGCCTGAAATAAGGCTGGGAAAGGTGTTTGGGTTGGAACAGATCCCAAAGCCCATCCCCATCCCACCCCTGCCTGGGCAGGGACACCTCCCACCGTCCCAGGCTGCTCCAAGCCCCAATGTCCAGCCTGGCCTTGGACACTGCCAGGGATCCAGGGGCAGCCACAGCTGCTCTGGGAATTCCATCCTCTGAAATCTGTTTCTCCTTCTATGACTGCAGTTTATTTTTATCCTCCTCTCCCCCCACCAGCCTCTCTCCTGCCTTTTCTTTCGCTCCCTCATTTTACTGCAGTTCTGAACAGAGTGATAATGTAATTTTTTTCCCAAACAATTGAGTGGATTCCTGGGATTAGGCTCCAGTTCCTGCTATCTGGCTGCTGTTCATGCTGGTGGCGAATGAAGTGCAATTAATACCAGCTGCTTTTCCTAAACAAGGAAAGGCAAACAAATGCAGGGAGAAGTAAAATGACTTGAGAAAGACCAAGCGTGTTTAAAATGTTTGGAATTTTTTATTCCCCCAGGATTCCAGTGCCAAGAGCTGCACAGATCAGGGGGGCTGTAATTAGACAGAAACTCTTCCCAGCTGACACACACAAACTCTTACTCTGCTGTTTTTCACACTTTCAGAAGGTTAGAAAAGCTGCATGAAGCCAATTTTATTGGTAATAATTGCTTTTTATATATTATAATGGTATACATTATAATTATTATTAATAATAAGGCTGTTATTTCTATATGGAAATAGGTTTCTGTTGCCCAGGGAAACTGGGGCTACCCCATCCCTGGAAGTGTCCAAGGCCGGGTTGGAGCACCCTGGGATAGTGGGAGGTGTCACTGGATGGGATTTAAGGCCCTTCCGACCCAACCCATTCCAGGATTTTCTCATTCCTAATTTCAGACCCCAGCTCCATTTGCTGTGGCGTTGCTGATCCCTTTTGGTTCTGACCCAGCTCTTCAGGGCTTTGGCCTTAGACTCAAACTTAACTTTGGGGTCAGAAGTGACTTTTGGGGCTGTGCTGAGAGGCCTGAAAATTAAATCAGCCCCAGGCAGGGACCACGAGCAGCCATTCCCTGTTTGCTGCGTTGGTGCTGAGACCTTTGCCTTGGTGGCTGGTGGGGTTAACCCGGAGTGGCCTCACCTGGGGCCACGGGGTCACTCTTGGGGTCCCTCTGTACCTTCCCCTCGAAGCCTCTCACGTCTTTCCCGTGGGTCCCTGCTGGGATTGGGGCTTTATCCATCAGCTTTTCAATTTCCCCGATCACAGCTGCAAGTTCTGCCAAGAGCAGCTCCAAATCTTGCTCCTCGGGCTGCTGGAGACCTTGTGGGGACTCTCCAAAGGGTTTCTCTCTCTGCCAGCACCTTCCGGCCACGCTTCCTGGGAGCTGTGGCTCGGCTCCGTGCCCGGGCCAGCCCCTCCTTGTCCATCTGGTGCCACTCCGTGTGCCCTGGAGGGGCCGTGGCCATGGGTGCTGCTGGCACTGCCCCTCCCTGGCACAGGATGGGCTCTGATGAGCCCTGGCAGGGGCTCAGGGCCTGTTTTGGGGCTGCAGCTCGACCAGGAAACCCCTCGGTGACAGCCCCGGTGACACTGAGCTTGCCTTGGGACAGGGCCTCAGCTCTCCCACAGGAAAAGGGGAGCCCAGGCAGGTGTGTGAGGTCAGCCCCTCTGCGGTGCAGGGTCGGGGCTTTGCCCCAATTTCCAAGCTCCCTCCTTCCCCTTCCCCCCAGACCAGGGTTTGGAACTCCTAACTGGGTTTATTTCAGTGCAGGTTTGGGGTTTCTGGGCTCATCAGTCAGAGACAAATAAATATTTGGTTCTCACTTAGCAACCTGAGCTAAATTCTGACAAAAGTAGGTGTTCTGTCGTCTTCTGGGCGAGAGGGAGAAGCCGTGCCACGTAACCATGGCTGCAGCTGGGCTGGGGGTTCGGGCTGATCCTGCACTTCAAATGTGCCTGCTCAGCACCTGGGTGCTCCTCTTCCTTCACCGCACCAGGTAACCCGGGTTAAAATTCAGGTGATTAATGCCATTACTGTCAGCTCCTAATGGGCTCAGTGCTGGCCCCACGGAGGGTGTTTAAAGCAGCTCTTCACGGGCAGACCCAGAGCTTTTCATTTCGGAAGTGCTTGCTTGCTTCCTGACCCTAAATCCTGGCTCTGGACGAGCCGCTGGAGTCAGGAACAGCTGCCAGCGGGAGTTACTGATGCTCTGGGTTATCCACAGCGAGCAAAACTGTGAAAGTCTGTGGAGTTACCCCTGAGTGTGTTCAGAACCAAATTAGGTGAAAACTGGAGAGGAGCGGGACAGTTTTAGTGTCCCGATCTGTTGGTGCTGGGGCTGGAGTACCTGGAGAATTCCTGAGGGAGCTGGGAAAGGGGCTCAGGCTGGAGCAAAGGAGGCTCAGGGGGGCCCTTGTGGCTCTGCACAAGTCCCTGACAGGAGGGGGCAGCCGGGGGGGTCGGGCTCTGCTCACAGGGAACAGGGACAGGAGGAGAGGGAACGGCCTCAGGCTGCTGTTGTGGAAGCCACAACAGCAATCCCTCTCCTTCCCGTGCCAGCAATCCCGTTCCTTCCCGTGCCAGCAATCCCGTTCCTTCCCACACCAGCAATCCCGTTCCTTCCCATGCCACCAATCCCGTTCCTTCCCACACCAGCAATCCCATTCCTTCCCGTGCCAGCAATCCCATTCCTTCCCATGCCACCAATCCCATTCCTTCCCGTGCCACCAATCCCATTCTTTCCCATTCCAGCAATCCCATTCCTTCCCGTGCCCCCAATCCCATTCCTTCCCATGCCAGCAATCCCATTCCTTCCCGTGCCAGCAATCCCTCTCCTTCCCCTGCCACCAATCCCATTCCTTCCCGTGCCACCAATCCCATTCTTTCCCATTCTAGCAATCCCGTTCCTTCCCGTGCCAGCAATCCCATTCCGTCCCGTGCCGTGGGCTCCACCATCCCGGGGTTGCTCCTCCCTCCCCGCTCCCACACTGAACTCTCACACACCATTTCTCGCTCTCCTCTCCAGGTGGAGGTGCCCCTGTGGATTTTTCCAATCCCAGCTCCTTGTTCCCGATAATTGTCTGCGAGGCTGCGCTGACAGCCTGTGAATGGGGTGTGATGTCCATAATCAGCCGGGAGAGCTGCAGCCCTCCCGCTGCCTCGGGTCCGTCCTCCTCAGGGCAGCCAGGAAACATTCAGGAGCTGGAAAGGGATGGGAGGGGATGGAGCGAGGCCTGGCTCCCTCCTCCGTGGGCAGCAGGAGGAAAATCCCGGTGGATCCGGGGAGCTGGTGATAAACTTCTGTTTTAAATGAAGTTTAAGTTCGAAATGAAGCGGTGCCCGGCTCTAAAGTCTGCGTCTCTCTGCTCCAAAGCTCCTGTTCCTGCACATCCCCTTCCCTGTTGATTCTCAGATTCCAGATAGGAGTGGTTGGATCTCTCAGACTGGAAACTAGTCCTGGCAATGCCATGGAGCCCAGAAATCGCTGGAGCTGTAGCAGCCATTCCCAAAGGCACAGCCTTGGGCCTTTGGTGCAGTGGGAGACAAGGACACGGGATTCTCTGGGAATGCTCGCAGTGCCCAGCATTGTCCTGCCCCCGGAGTTAGGAGCACCTGGTGACTGCTGGGTCCTGCCAAGCCCATCCCTGGCAGTGCCCAAGGCCAGGCAGGATGGGGCTTGGAGTAGCCTGGGACAGTGGGAGGTGTCCCTGCCCACAGCAGGGTTGGCACTGGATGGGCTTTAAGGTCCCTTCCAACCCAGTTTGCTCTGTGATTCCACGACTGTGCCCTCCGAAACCCCATGTGCCTCTCTGCAGCATTTTCTCTCTCTTTCACTGGGATGTCTCCATTCCCAGCAGGTTTGTTCTCATCTCGTCCTTTCCTTCTGCCCCAGCCCATCCCCACGGTTCCCAGGAGTGCTGCTGCCTCTGGACAGGCCCCAGGTGCAGGGAAAGCTTGGTACTGAGGCAACGACCTCTTGTCTTGGGCATGGCCCCCCTCCTCCTTTCTCCATCATCTCCCAAACCAAGGTTGTCTCATTATCAGCACAAATCCCATTTTCCTCCACTCCTGCTCCAGACTACACCATTTTCTTCCCTTGGAGCATCTGACTGTGGGGCTGCTGTGGTCATCCCTCCTGGAATTGTCTTGGGAGTGATGTTTCCTCCTTGCCTTACTCTTGCTCCTCTCCAGCTTCCTTCCCCACTCGGATCCATATTGCTTTCCCTTCCTTTAGACTCCTCCATTCTGTTCTCCTTGGCTTGGGAAGGCTCCAGTTGGGAAGGAGCCCAGTTTTCCATCTCTCTGCCTCCATCTTCACCTCCCAGCCCTAATGAATGAGTTTTTTCCTTCCTTCTCCTAATGCTCTTTTCTCCAGCTTGGCTCAATGGGACTCATCAGATCCAATTAGTTCTAGTCCAATCTGGTGGCTGGGGGGATGAAGGATAACCTCCTTTGGAGCCAGTCCCTCTTTCCAAGTTGACTTTCCAGGTCCGTCGGAGCAGCCAGCTCCAGCTGCGGTGCTCAGGGGTGCCCCAAAGCTGGATCCCTTAAATCAGTGGAGATTCTCCAGCACAGTTCAGGAGGTCTGGAGAGCGGCTCAGCGACGCTGGGGTGGTGTCATCCACCAGCTGATAATCGCTGGACTCCTGAGATTCCTTTATTTTATAAAAATTCTCTCTCCATATGAAGTGAAATAACTCCTTGGATGGATTTACTGCTCTAGGCCTGGTTTAAGAGGTGTGGGTGTAGACCTTTAGCAAATGGCTCGGTCCTTGCCAATGTCAGGCACTGAAAACCATCTCTCAGGCTTTAAAAATCTTCATAAAAGGGGGGAAAAGAGATTATTTTTAAAAAATTCTCATAGTTTTAGAATTGGTGTCTTGGTGGGCATGAGGTCAGAACTTTTTGAGACAAGAAGGAGAAGAAAAGGAGTCAGAAATGTTGGCCCCTGACAGGATCTGATGGTTCCGGCTTCAAAGTGCGGCGACGTCACAAACGTTGTCCTTCTGCTGAGGGAATGTTGTTGATGCTGAAAGCAAAACCGGGAGCTAAAGAAATGGCAGGAATTCCCGGCACCTGAGGAGGAGGGAGGGAGGGAGGGAGGGCAGGGTGCTGCCAGAGGCACAGGAGAGCCCCAGGTGAGGTTCCTCTCCCACTGACGGTGTTTGATCCCGGTTTTGGGTTGCGGGATGTTAGGAAGGGTTGGTGTCACGTGTCCCTGTGTCCACTCATGTGTCCCTGTGTCCACTCATGTGTCCCTGTGTCCAGCTTCCCCGGGCTCCCTCAGCCACATCAAGGGAGTGCTCTGGAGGAGGAAACCTTAACAAACCAGGCAGCTGGAAAAAGCCGGGTTTGATCTGGGTCAGAGCGTGGGAATGTGCACCGTGGGTGACTCCTCATCCCTGGGAGTGTCCAAGGCCAGGCTGGACACTGGGGCTTGGAGCACCCTGCGACAGTGGAAGGGGATGGGACTGGATGTTCTTTAAGGTCCCTCCCAACCCAAACCATTCTGGAATTCTGTGAAACGCTGGAGCGGGTTGCCCAGAGACGCTGAGCTGCAAAGGGAGCCATAGGACAGGAGGAACAGCCTCAGGCTGTGCCAGGGAAGGTTTAGGTTGGGTATCAGGAAGAATTCCTTCACCAAAAGGGTTATCAAGCACAGCTGCCCAGGGCAGGGGAGGAGTCCCCATCCCAGAGGGATTTGAAAACTGGATGTGGCCCTTGGAGATGTGGGGCAGCGGTGGCAGTGCTGGGGAATGGTTGGACTCAATCTTAGAGGGCTTTTCCAGCCTCAGTGATTCTGTGGTTGTGCCAGGTTTGGTGAGGTGAATCCCCCCTGACTCTGTTCCATGTTTCCATCTACCAGTGCTGCAGATCCCTCTCAGTGACTGGGTGATGGTCACAGTAATAAACCTGGGCTTGGTTTTTAATGATGAATTTGCCTCAACAGTGTCCTTTGGCCAATCCCAAGTAATTAAACTCATTAACATCTCCTTGATGGCCCTTTTGCTTTGGTGGCCTGAGGTTGAGCAGTTCCTGCCCTCGCCCTGTTTACCCTCATCCCACCTGTGGGAAGGAGTTCACAGATTGGCGACAGCAATTTCCAAACTGTGGAAAACAAACCCTCATTAGCTTCCTATATCCAGTCCTCATGTTGGGAATTTGGGAGATGAGATTTAAATCTCCAGCAACTTTAATTTCAGATTCCCAGCAGGAGGGTTGCTGCAAGTGGGGACTGAGTTCATCACATTGAATCTGGAAGTAAAATGCTTTTATTTCACTGCCCTCACGGCGGTGGCTCTCCCAGACTTGGCTTTTCTCTTTCAAAAGCTGCTCCTCTTCCACTTCATGGTCAAATTGCCCATCAAACCTACAAACAGGGGCTGCAAACCCCACAAAATTTGTCATTGACACAGATTAACCATACCCAGATTAAATACCCAAATCCATGGGGCAGACCAGCAAAGCCAGGCTTAAAACTGTCTTCTCTTAAAGCCATGCGTTTTAGACTGTCTTACAGTTTCTGGAAGTGTTCAGGCTTTGAAAATACTCATCCTAACAACTGGAAAATGTAAAACCAAAAATCATTCAGTTGTTTTTGAGGAGGCAGACGATCAAGACAAACCCTCACTGCTGTCCAGACTAAGCAAAATCACCATGGCTCTCTTGGGCTCAGCTCTAGAGCCGCGTTTGCCGAGGACAAGAGGAGGAGTTCCTGCTTGGGGTCTGGGTGAAAACCTTGGGAAGGGCTCTGGAAATACTTCCTGGGGCTGGAAAAGCAGCCCTGTGCTCATGCAGGGCTTACCCAGCAGTTGTGCTTCTCCACCTCTTCCTGCCAGGCTCCGGCACGCCGGGATGTGCTGGGATGTGCACGGATAATGTAGCAGCCTGCAAAATATGTTCTCCCAGGCTTCTCTTTTCTTTTAACCCCCCCCCAAATTGCTGTTTTCTGGCAGCATTTTGGCTTTGGCTGTTTTTTTTTTTTTTTTAATTTTGCTGCATTTTTGGCCAAAAACTTTTGGGCCACACATTGCTCAGGACTTCCATTTCCAGCCGAAAATTCCCAGGTTGGGGCTGTTGGGTTTTGATTGTGCATTTGGGGTTCTTTTTGGGATGAAAAAGTGAAAACGCTGTGAGGAAGAGTAATTTGAAGACAGGAGTCATTCCCCATGAATAGGTTTGGTTAATTTTTCACCCCACTTGTGCTCAAAGCTAATTTTGGTGCAGATTCTCCAAACTTTCACTCTTATCAACCTGGGGCTCAGGAGGCAGCAACTCCTCTGTGCTGTTCCTGTGAACATCCACAACGACTCAGATCCATGAAAAACTATGGAGAGCTCTGTGTTATTCAAGGGTTGGACGAGGCAACAAAAATAAATCCGTGGTTATAATAAACTTCACAGCCCAAATGTTGGCACTGGGTTGGGTTGTGTAGTCCAGACCCTTGGAGAAGGAATTCATTGTGTTGGGTCACCACCACCACCACCACTGAAATTTGGGTTTTTCCTGGCCAGGTGAGGACTGCCAGTCCCAAGGATTTTGTGCTGGATGGGGAAAATGTTGGTGAACTGGGTCAAAATGCAGCCAAGGGCATTTCCAGAAGGATTGGATGGTGTTGCAGTGGTTTCTGGCTTGTCTTTTAGCTGGAAAGGGTTTAAACCCAACGGTTGGGTTCAATCCTTAATTTAAACCCAGTGATTGATTCCAATCCAACAGCTGGGTTCAATACTTTGTGTAATCCCAATAGTTGGGTTCAATCCTTAATTTAAACCCAGTGATGGGTTCAACCCTTCATTTAAACCCAACAGTTGGGTTCAACCCTTCATTTAAACCCAGTGGTTTGGTTCAATCGAGTGGTTGGGTTCAACACTTTGGATAAACCCAACAGTTGGGTTCAACCCTTCATTTAAGCCCGGCAGTTGGGTTAAATCCTTAATTTAAACCCAATGGTTTGATTCATTCCATCAGTTGGGTTCAATCCTTAATTTAACCAAATTATTTGGTTCAATCCAACAGTTGGGTTCAACACTTTGTGTAATCCCAATAGTTGGGTTCAATCCTTAATTTAAACCCAATGGTGGGTTCAACCCTTCATTTAAACCCAATGGTGGGTTCAACCCTTCTTATAAACCCAAGGGTTGGGTTTAATCCTTCATTTCAACCCAATAGTTGGGTTCAGTCCAATAGTTGGGGTCAAGCCTTCATATAAAACCAGGAGTTGGGTTCAACTCTTCATTTAAACCCAACAGTTGGGTTCAAGCCTTCTTTTAAGCCCAAGGGTTGGGTTCAATCCTTAATTTAAACCCACTGGTTTGGTCAATCCAATGGTTGGGTTCAACACTTCCTATAAACCCACGAGTTGGGTTCAACCCTTGTTTTAAGCTCAGCAATTGGATTTAACCCTTTACTGACTAAAGGGTTGAGCCCAACACAGCCAAACCCTGCAGTGGGGGGGAGGTTTAGTTCTCAAACGCTTCTTCATGGGCAGAAACCCCAAACTGTGCCACCTGCCCTGCTCCTGGTCGTTAACCTTCTGCTTCTCTGGCTTGTTTTTCTCCATTCCAAGGTGGGCCTTAATGTTCTGATCCAGAGAGCAAACAAGTTTACCCCGGCCACTCGGCTCCTGATCCAGAGGTTTGTGCCATTCCCTGCTGTCGGTAAGGAAAAACTCCTTTTCTTTATGTTCAAAGTGGTGGCTGCAAACCTGCAGGTGGCCAGAAGCCACTGGGATGGACACAGCTCCTGCCTTCCTGCTCGTGTCCCCTCAGTGGTGGGGCCCTGAGCTGGGGCAGGAAGGGATGGGACTCTGCAAAGCAGAATTTTGGCAGAAAAATGCTGCAAAGCTGCTGGTGGAGGCAGCTCCTGAGGCTTTTCAGCTGCACTTTCCACTCTGAAGCAGCTTCAGAAGTGATCAGCACTGGCTGCTCCTCGACCATTCCGATCTGAGAGCATTTCATTTGCAACATCTGGGTTGAACTGCGTCAAATCAAATCTTCAAATAAGCAGCAGCACTGTGGTTATTTTACAGTAAAATGCGAAGGAATGGTTCTGCTCTGCATGCACAGATTTCTGAGAGCCACTGGTTAAAAGCAGCCCCGAGTATGTGCAGGATTGAGGCTGCTCCTGGCTTGGTGGAGCATTTAATTGGTGTTTTCTCAGCCCGGGGTTTGAGGGAAGGGACGCCCTGGACTCAGCCTTTGCTGGGCTCTGTGGTTACAACCTTCAGCAGATGCTGAGTTATTTTAGCCCTGGAGAAATCACCGATGGCTTTGGGGTAATTTTCTCTATAAGCTTGTTTGTTTACAAAGATGGTGCAAAAATTGCCCAGGCACGGAGGAAATCACTCAAAAACGGGGTTTGCTCCCTGTTCCAGGTCCCTTTTCAGCCATTTAATGCCAAATTTTCCTTTCAGGTTTATCCTTTGCTGTGCAAAGGAGCTCTGCTCGAGGCTGCTGAGCCCCTTTACCTGTTTCTCTGCTCTTTCTGCCCCTTTTCTAATAGAGAACTGGTTGTTGTGCCCCTCCAGCCCTCAATTTCTGAGTTGCTGGATTTTTTCCCCTCTTTTCTGCCAGGAAAGCAGCTGCTTTCTCTGCCTGCAGAGCAGGGGGGACAGGGATTGTGGCCTGGGGGTTGCACCGAGCACTTTCCTTGTACATGAGGGATCTGTGGACATTGTTGCTGTTTTCTTGTGGCTTTTCTGGGATGTATTTTGGAGGGATTCAGCTTTCCTTGGGTTTTTATGACCAGGAGAGCACGAGGGATGGGTTCAAGCGCCGGGAGGCTGCTCTGAGGCGGGGTTTGAGTCAAAGACACGCAGGAAATCCTTGCTGATCTATTTTCACAGCAAGGTGTTTGCATTGATTGAGGACCCATAATTAATTTGTTTAGCCTGTAATTAGTTCTCCAGCTAATATTTTATTTGTCATGCTTCGTTACGAGCCAGGACATGAGGGATCCTCCCTCTAACTGCTGGTTTGTGGTTTGCAGACGTGGACAAACCCTTTAATTAAGATGTGTCTCCCAGTTCCTTTTGAGCCTCCAGGCCCCAGCAAAAAGGCAGAAATTCTCCTTTCCTACATGAAAAGCCAGACACTGGGGTAAAGCTCTTGCTCCAGAAACCCCACGGATGTGGTGCTCAGGGATGGGGTTATTGGTGGATCTGGCAGTGCTGGTTGATGGTTGGACTTGATGATCTTAGAGGTCTTTTCCAAACTTAATAATTCCACGATTCTGTGGAATTAAAGAGTTTTCCCCATCCCTTCCTTGCCTCCCTCTCCACTGACCTCCAGAGCTGTGCTGGATGGGGGCAGCTGGGAAACTGGAGGGACATCCAAGCTTGAGGGTCCCACCCCGAGCTACCACAGGGAGGGGCGGCTGCTGCTGGGGTGGAAGGCAGCCCGGACTCCCAGCAGGGATCTCCGTGGAGCTTTGGGAAGCTGGGATGGGTGCTGGGAAAGGCCTTGGTGCCCTCGGAGATGCTCTGCACGGGGTGTGTCGTCTCCAGGCCGTGTGGAGGTTGTGTTTGCACAGTCGATGAACTCCCACCTGCAGAAGTTCTGCCTGGAGGACGCACTTAGCACAGGAGGTGCTGGGTCAGGCCGTGCCCCCACCCTCCTCCGAAGTTAATTTGTAGTAGCTGAAAATCCCAAGTTGTCCAAAAAGTCCCGCCCAGGTGCAGGGGTTGGATCCAGGAAGCCAACCCAGGTGAGCAGCTCCCGGAGTTGGCCACGGCTCCACAGAGCCAGAGGCTGCCCCGCTGGAAAAGGGGTTTGGGATTGGTGGTGGAGCGTCCTCTGGGGGTGAAGGGTTCCACGGAAAGAGCGGGAAAAGGGAAGGAGGGTCTTGGAGCCTGGATTTGAGCAAGGAGGGGCTGGATCCTTTCTCAGAGATGAGGAGGGGAAGGATCTCGGTGCCCGTGGAATGCGAGGAGCCCAGTTCACCCTTTTCTTCCCAAGAACTGGGTGTGAACAGCTGTCCCCAGGGTTAGGGTGTCACTGGTGAGGGTGTGCCTTATACTGGAGATGATTGTGGCTAAAAAACCTCTCAGAAAACCCCAAAATTGCACCCCAAACCTAATCTGAAGGAAATTAAAGCTGATAGAAAGACCCTCATTGGAGAGAAGGAAGAGGGAGGAAGGATTTCTTCTCCTTGGGCTTTTTTGTGTGTGTGGGGTTAAAATTGTGGTGTTTAGGTGATGCACAAGGACAGATTTAGAGTGTGGAGAGCACCCTGGGATAGAAAAAATACCTACAAACCCCCAGAAGTGGGGTGGTGGCTTGGTTTGGAGCCTGAACCCAGTTTCCAGTGTGCCTCAGAGTGTTCTCAGAGCCGCATTTCCAGGCCCTATTATCACAATTTCTTCCCAAATCCTGCGGATCACTTTGTCTGCTCAGATATTTATTTATTTCTCACCCCTCCGTGCATTTGAGACGTCCATAAAATCCAAGTTTAGCCATAATTAGCAGCACTTTCTGCTTTCTCAGGAAGCAGAAGGGGAGCAGTTACGTGAGTCGCTCGTCTCAGACGAACGGGCTGGGCGCAGCTTTTGGGTTTGGGACCAGGTCAGGGAGTCCAGAGCCTCAGAAACGCATCTTGGGAGTGCCAGGTCTGGACACCCCGTCCGGGGTCTGTCAGGAACTCTGTGCCAGAGCATCCTTGGCCAAAGCAGCTCCGCTGGGGGCTTTTTGTCTGCTCGGTCGTGATTGACAATGACAAGGACGGGGCATGCGAGTGTTAAAAATGAAAAACAAACAGGGGCTAAAGTTTCTTTAAATGAAAGGCCTGTTTTGTTTTTGATCTGGGATTCAGGAGCTGAAGGGTTGGGAACACAGATATTTTGATAGATGGGAAGAGTGGTCTGGTAGTTGGAATATTAAAGAGAGAGACAGAGTGTGCGTGTGTGTGTGTTCCTCTCCCTCGCGAGTGGAAGGAGCATTTGTCACCACAAATCATCCTTGATTGCACAGAGCTGCCTTCGGAGAGGGCTCACCCACCCACCACCCTCAAAAAATTAGACATTTGTTATATGACATGAATTGAGATTAATTAGCGAATATTAACCCATCAAGCAGTGCACAAACACATTTTTGGAAGGCACTGGTGCTTGCAGCAACAGTGGGTTTGTCTCAGTTCTGAGTGGAAAGTTTGCAGGGAAATGTGGTGGGGGGGGGTGCTGGAAAATGCCACTTGATCAGCCCAAAAGTTCTGTGGGAATCAGCAGCTTTTTCTGGGAGAGGCTGGGAAGTGCCCGAGCCCCGGCGAGGGGCTGCACGTGGGAAGAGGGTGCTCAACCCCAGCTCCTGATCAGACCTGAGAGACAGAATTTGGGGTCATCTCGAGGCCTCAGAAGCCTCAGGCTGGGCAAGGGGTGGGGGTCAAAAAGGTCCTGGTGCGCGGAGCCATTTTTCCCCTAAAATGTGTGAAATCATGGAGTGGTTTGGGCTGGAAGGAACCCTAAAGACCTTCTAGTTCCAACCATGGGCAGGGACACCTTGCACTAGACCTTCCTGTAGTCCTATTTGCCCTTCTTTTCCCAGAGGAAAAAGAAAACATTGGTTATTATTCTCCTTGAGAATCCCATCTTTTTTTGGGGGTCAGAGCACCCCAGCGAAGCTCCTCAGCAGACTGAGGGAAGGAAATCTGGGGGGCTGTTGGGGCACACAGAAGCTGCCAGTGGGGACTGACCAGGGCTGATCCTCCTGCCTCTCTCCTCCCCAGCCAGTGCCAACATCTGCAACGTTGTCCTGATGAGGCACACAGAGCTGGAAGAAGGAATCGATGTGCTGGACAACAATGGGAACATCGTCGGCTCTTCCAGGGTTGCTGCCAAACACGTGAGTACCTGAGGTGCTGGGTGAGCTGGGACACGGCCGACTCCAGGCTCGACACGTCCCATAGCCGCTGGAATCCATGGCTGAAGGAGCTGGGAATGGAGGAGATCGGCATTCCAGAGGGTTCGTGTCGTGCGGGGAAATCTGGGGACTGGCCTTGAAGATTTCGAGGGGCACGGACTGACACTGGGAAGATCCTGTGCCTGATGCTTCCGTAGGAATTCCTTGTGGAGTAGCCAGCAGAGACCCCTCACACCTTTTCCCAAGCGAGGAGGGCTCAGGCTCTGAGCTGAGCAGCTTTTCACCCCTTCCCCTGCCCAGCCTGCGTCAAAAGCTGCCACCTGCAGCTGGCTGAGGGCAGCCAGGTGTTTTCACCCTCGTTAACACCTGGTCTGCTTTCCCTGGAGCCCTCTCTGTGCCATCTGCCTGGAACTGTTCCTTCACCACCCCTCTGAGCAGCTCTGCCTCCTGAGCATCCTCCTGAGCTGTTGTTTCCAAGTGGGCTCTCACTGAGACGTGGAGCTGTACCCAGCACACGCCCAGGCACAGGAGTTAATAATATAGTGCTGGCATTTCCCTCCCTCCTTCTGTCCAAGGCTCCTGAGGCACTCCAGAGACAGCAATTAATGCACGGCTCTGCAGTCCTCGGCAGGAGCTGGGGGATCTCTCGTGTCTCTCCATATTGTTGTTTAACAGGGGGATTCAAACAATCTGTTGAAGGGCTCAGAGACGCTTCTTGGAGCCAGTTTTCCTCACTTGCATTAGCTGGCTGCAGGACCCGCTGTCCCCTCTCCATCCTGATGGTTGGAAGAGAAAATAAAGACTGAAAGTGCAGGTGCTGTGAGAGCGATGTAGGTGGAGCTTAAACTGAAAATTTGGGAGTTCTGGGAACTTCTGCTCGGCTGCCACCCAGCCCCAGCGCTTCTTCCTGGACAGGTTAATCCTGGTGCTTGTCACGTGAACTGTGGCAGATCCTCAGTGTGACACCCCTGTCCCTCTCTGAGGGTTTGTTGTGACGTGGATGTCCCTGTGACATGAAATCCTGGAATGGTTTGGGTGGGAAGGACCTTAAATCCCACCCAGTCCCACCCCTCCATGGGCAGGGACACCTCCCACTGTCCCAGGCTGCTCCCAGCCGCAGTGTCCAACCTGGCCTTGGACACTTCCAGGGATCCAGGGGCAGCCACAGCTGCTCTGGGAATTCCAGCTCAGCCCCTCCCCACCCTCACAGACACAAATTCCTTCCCAACATCCCACCCCAATCTCCCCTTTCCCACTGGGAAGCCATTCCCTGGGTCCTGTCCCTCCAGGCCTTGTCCCCAGTCCCTCTCCAGCTCTCCTGGAGCCCCTTTAGGCCCTGGAAGATCTCTGGGCCTCAATAAATCCAGATTCCGCTGCTCTGTTTGCTCCTTCTGGTGAGTCTGGCCGGGAAGGAAGGGCCAGTGGAGGGACAGCTGCAGCTCCATGGTTGGGGTTTTCCTTGGGGAGGAGAGCCCCGTGTGTCACAAAACCCTGCAACGAACCAGCGGGGATTCAGAACAGTCCCCGGAGCAGCAGTGAGGGGCTGCACTCCCCCAGCACGGAGCTGAAATCGACACTCAGCTGAGGGAGGAAGGGTTGAAGCTGCTGCTCAGCCCGTGGTGGGATATTTCCCCTACAACATCTTCACTCGGACATTGCCCCTACAACATTTCCGCTCTGACATTTCCCCCACAACATTTCCCCTACAACATCTCCCCTACAACATTTCCCCCACAACATTTCCCCTACAACATTTCCCCTACAACATTTCCCCCACAACATTTCCCCCACAATGTTTTCCCTTCAACATCTCCCCTACAACATTTTCCCTACATTTTCCCTACAACATTTCCCCTACATTTCCCCTACATCTTCCCTCTGACATTTCCCCTCTGACATTTCCCCTACAATATTTCCCCCACGACATTTCCCCCACGACATTTCCCCCACGACATCTCCAGGCAGCTGTCCCACCTCCCTGGCAGGTGTGGGTAGGAACGTGCCGGGGCGTTCGGACACCTTTGTTCACACCAGGTGAAATCAGGGAGGCTCTTGGGTGTCTCTGTTTACTCTGCTGGGTTTGTGACCCGGAGCGTTGTGACCAAACGGCTGCTGGCGAAGCTGGAAGTGCCTGCTGATCCCTTCGTTCCCATAAATAACCCGGCAGAGCCGATCCTGAGGCCGGCAGGTCCGTCCTGGGTTTGTTTGGGATGTCTGGATGTGTTTGTCTGTGTTTGCTCCGCAGGCCCTGCTGGAAACAGCCCTGACCAGGGTGGTCCTGCCCATGCCTATACTGGTTCTACCTCCGATCATCATGTCCGTGCTGGAGAAGTGAGTCTGCCTGAGGGGCAGGGAATTCCCGAGGGGAAGGGTCCTCAATGGGTGTCAGGCACTGATATTTTATGGAATCATGGAATGGTTCGGGTTGGAAAGGTCCTCCAGGGTCACTGAGCCCAACCATCGCCAGCACTGCCACACGGCCCCCAGGGCCACATCCCCACGGCTTTCAAATCCCTGCAGGAATGGGGACTCCACCCCTGGCTGGGCAGCCCCTTTGGATGCTTAACAGCCCTTTCCGTGAAGGAATTTTCCCCAAATCCAACCTAAACCCTCCCTGAGGCCGTTCCCTCTCCTCCTGTCCCTGTTCCCTGCGAGCAGAGCCCGACCCCCCCGGCTGCCCCCTCCTGTCAGGGACTTGTGCAGAGCCACAAGGTCCCCCCTCAAATTTCATCCACCAAATATTTATTTTACTTCTTAAATTTCCACATTCCGTCATTTTGGACCAATGTCCAGCCTGTTGAAGTTTTACACTGATGTGGTTATTTTAACTCATCTCTGACCCCCCAGCAGTTTGAGTAACCAACCCATTGTGCAAGGGCGGTGCGAGACAAAACCCTCTGGAATCAGTGGAAAACTTTCCATGATTTCCAGTTCTCCACTTAGCGAACCTCAGAGATTAAAAGGGCTCGGCTGGTGTTCAGCAAGAGATGAGCAGGGAATTGTTTCCCTGTGGAATCAGGGAATCGTTTGGGTAGGAAGAGACCTTAAGGACCATTTAATTCCAACGAGGGGCAGATTCCACCCCCCTGATTTTGTGCAAAACATGTTGACTTTTAATTCATTCTCCTTCTGGACAAAACCTCTGCAGCCTCTTCCCCGCTCCAAGTCCCCTTGTCACGGCCCTCAAGCCGTGATTTACCTGCGGGATCTGCTGGGAATGTGCTTGGGAGTGACCGTGCCTTGCTCTGGAGCTGCTGACTCTGCAGTAACTTATTCTGGAGTAATTTACTCGGGGCTTACTCCAGGTTGTGTGTAGGAACTGAGGCTTTGCACCGAGGTGGTTTTGTGTGTTCCCACTGCTTTAACTGGTTCCCATTTAACCATCCCAAAAAAGATCAGCACCCAGGAGAAGTGATTTTATTGCTTCCGAGGGCCTTTGCTGGGTATCCACAGGAAAAATCCTTCACGTGCGAAAAATTTGGAGAAATTCATAGAAAACTCCTCTCTAAATTATTAATTTATTGTTTTAAATGATTGTCTCCAGCAGGACACGCTGAGGGCCTGTCCTGGGGCATCCCCAAGCTGAAACGAACCTGACAATAAAATCGGATTGGCACCTGGGGGCAAAGTGAAACCGATGGTGAAATTTGCTCCATCCTTTGGAGCAAAATAACACCAATAAATCATTTCTTTGTCCTCGGGGGCGTCATAAATCCTTGGACTGATGTGAGTTTTGCTAAGTGCACCTGTGCTCAGGGCAGGCCTTACTAAAACTGATTTTATCTGTGGATTTACAGGAGATTGCCCTCAGAAAATCATCATTTTAACCAATTGAAAGATTTCATTCACGTTTGGGAGAGAAAATTTTCCTTCTCGCTGCCACGAAACTCCGTGGGTATAAAAATATCCGGGCCCTGCTTTTGCCTGCCTGAATTCTCCCCGGAGCTTTGTGCCTGCTTCCTTTCCTGTCAAATATCCTTGGACTCCTGGAAGGCTGGGAGTGAGAAGCAGCAGGGATGGGGAGTGAGGGGTGGCTTGGTCGCGCTGCCGGAGCTGGTGGCACCTCTGGAGCACCCTTGGGACATGGGGAGCGTCCCTGTCCATGCCTGAGGGATCTGAAGTCGACTCACAGATCTTAAAACTGGCTCCCAAAGGCTTCAGGCAGAGCTTAAAGCTCATTTTGGGGAAAAAAGCCTTTGGAGCATTTGGGGAAAAGTGTAACTTGTTTAATTTAGTAGGATTTGAGTTCGAGGAGGGCGTTTTTAATGGGGGTGAGATCCAGGCAGGCGTTATCCATTTATTTATGGAAATCCCCATGGGGGCTATAAATGGGAAGGACAAACGTGTCACTCATTATTTGGAGGCTGGAGAGCTGGAATCGGGAGTCACAATCTGGATCCTCCAACGGATTTGCATTTGGGATTGTGGGAAGGAGGGGATGATTCCTCCAATGGGTTCGCATTTGGGAATGTGGGAAGGAGGGGATGATTCCTCCAATGGATTTGCATTTGGGATTGTGGGAAGGAGGGGATGATTCCTCCAATGGATTTGCATTTGGGATTATGGGAAGGAGGGGCTGATTGCTCCAATGGATTTGCATTTGGGATTGTGGGAAGGAGGGGACAATTCCCGTGCCTGGTGTGATCCTGGGAAGAAGTGGTGATGGTGCTCAGCTGGGTGGGACTCCCACCCCTCCAGGGCCCAGCCCCTGCTCCCAGCAGCGGTTCCAGATCCCAGGAAATCTCCCCGCCTCGTTTGCTCCCAAAGTTTATTTTAGGTGGCCGGTTCCCGGCCGCGTCTCTCCGCTCGGATCCAGGTCTTTCCTCTCTCCCAGCCATCTCTCCATCTGCATGTTTTAACTCCCCCAGCTGCCTCTCCCGTCTCTTGTGCCATTTTTTTCAGCTCTCTTGGCTCCTCTCGTCTCTCTGCCTGCTGTGTATTTTAACTCCCGGGGCCGCCTTCTCTGCTCTCCAAGTAATTCCATGTTCCCTCCCACTGCCGCGCTCCCATTCTTTCCCCATGTTTCATGCATTTCCTGCTGCTTGGACGCTCTGTTGGAGCAGGGAACATATAGAATCAATGTTTATTTTCAGCCTGCATATGCCATGCAGGGAACACGGTGTCAGTTATTTTGTGCAGATGTATTCTCATTGAAGT
Source organism: Rhagologus leucostigma (assembly GCA_013397725.1). Lineage (NCBI taxonomy): Eukaryota > Metazoa > Chordata > Aves > Passeriformes > Rhagologus > Rhagologus leucostigma. The sequence goes on along the minus strand of VZTD01003565.1, from coordinate 39,300 downwards.
TTTATAAATAATATCTGTGCTGGCAACTTTAATACGGAGAAATATTGGTTTGGCCGTGTCTGTGGGATGAGGGCGACTCTTCGGTGGCATGGAGCTGACAGTGGGAATTCTTCGGTGCCTCTGTGTCACACAGGTGCAGGGGCAGCTGCAGGAAGTTGGGCTCCTCATCCCTATTTCCCTTCATTCAGACGCTTCTGTGGATCCTTTGTCTGGTTGTTACGGTGAAATTTGGGAAATGGAGCTGTTTGCTCCCAGCCACCATCCAAGGCTCCTGCTCCTTGCAGAGCTGCAGCCCATCCTGGTTTGTGTGGGACAGTCCGGGTCTGAGTGCAGCCTCAGTCTCAGCTCTGTGGTGGGACAGCCCAAATTTTTGGCTGCTGCTGTCTGGCCAAGAGCTGGAGAAGCTCAGTCCATCAGCAGCGCCTGCTGGGGACACTTTGGGGGATCTCTGGGTGGAGACTGAAGAACCTGAGCTCTTGTTACATCCTCATCTTAGACCTGCTCTGTGCCCCTCAGAGAAGACCTTTCAGAGGGTCTGAAGCACAGAGCAGGGCTGAGAAGGTTCCAAGAGCTCGGGAATGTCAGGATGCACTGGAGAAGGGTTTGGAGCTGGCTGGGCAGTGTTTGTGGAGGAGACAAAGCTGGAACTCCTGGCAGTGGGCAGGAGGTGAGAGGGAAACGGGAGCAGAACAGTTGTGTCCATGGGAGAGCAGCATTTCTGCTCTTCTTCATCTCCAAATCATCCTCAAGCAGCTGTTGCCAGGGCTGTTTTCCTGTAAATCCCACAAAATCAGGATGCTCCCAGGCTGGATCAACACTGCAGAGCTGCTCTGCCTGAGCTAAATCAGTGGCACCAGGAAAAAAGGATTTTCCCAGGGGCTGGCCGGTGCTCAGCCCGTGGTTTGTGGTGCTGGAAAGGCATTTTCTTCAGCCTCAGCCGTGTTTGTCAGTGCAGAGCTGTGGCTGAGGCAGGAGGCCGTCCTGGCCCTGGTGTCCATGGACTTCTCCTGGAGATATTCCCCTGTCAGTGCGTGCAGGATGTTCCCACAGGCGCTTTTCCTCCCAAGTCCCCGTCCAGTTCAGCCATCGGTGAAGTTTGTTTGGGCTCAGCAGCTGCCAGCAGTGACACCTTCGACGCTGGGGCTGTTCCCGGAGTAAACATGGAAACTGCTCCTTTAATGGTGTCAATCAAGCACAAAAATCCCCCAACCTCCCTCGTTCTGCATCTGCTGTGTCCTCTGGAGGGACACAGGGCTGGAGCTCCGGGCTGGGGACGGTGGTGGCCTGGCTGGGTGGGACAGCAGAGCTGCTGGTCGCTGGTAGCGCTCAGATTTCCCAAAATGACCCAAAAGGAGTGAGAAAAGCTCGGGAACAGAGCAGAGAGGCCCGACGGGCTCTGGGAGGGTCTCAGCAGAATGGGGATCTGGGCGTCCCAAACTTCCTTGGCACATCAGAGGGGTGTTCCGAAGAGTTTGGGATCCCTTGGGATCCCTCGGGATCCCCCGAGCTCCAGCCCCGGCGCTCCCCATGCCCCGCGGCGGCGCCGGCGTCTCGCGGTGTCTGCGCTGCCTCTGAACCTGTTTACAGCAAACACCACAGAAACCCCACAGAATCTGTCAGCTGGGAGACTTGGGTTCACTCCTGTCATGTTTAGTTTAGCATCTGACACCTCCTCCCCGACAAATACAGCCCTGGTTCACTGCACCCGATAACTCCTTCGGAGTGCAGCGCCTGACTTCCATATGGAATAAATTACAGCACCTCCTGAAAAACGCCAGAGGCAGCTGCCAAATTATGCAGAATTTAAACCACTAATGAACAATGTGATGAAAGTTGAATGAAGGTGTATTTACAAGAGCTACAACACTCGGTCTCCGCGCAGCAGATGCACTGTCTGTGTGTGTTGGTACCTACGGACACCGGGGGAGACGCGAGCCGTGGGCTCGGCTGCCTGAGGTGCGTCCCTCAGCACTCAGCCCCAACATTCCCAGCATCTTCCTGCCTCTTTCCGTGTCCTCTCGGCAGCATTTCTAAGGGAAACTGCTGCAGGAAGAGGCATTAGGGGGTTTGAAGCGGTAGAGGAACAAAGCTTGAAGAAGAAGAGGAAGAGAAGCAGGGAATTGTTGCAAAATTTCCTTTTCTTTGCCATCCAAAGGTCAGGGGAGAAACATGGATCAGTTATGCTGATGAGACAGACCAAAAATGCTGGTTTTTAAAATTGGGGACAATAAAATAGATGTGTTAAAGGGGGCTTACAAAAGGCTGGAGAGGGACTTTTCCCAAGAGCAGGGAGTGAAAGGACAAGGGGAGCTGGTCTCAAGCTGAGGGAGGGGAGGTTTAGATCGGATCTTAGGGAGGAATTGTTCCCTGTGAGGGTGGGCAGGCCCTGGCACAGGGTGCCCAGAGCAGCTGTGGCCGCCCCTGGATTCCTGGAAGTGTCCAAGGCCAGGCTGGATGGTGCTCGGAGCACCCTGGGACAGTGGAAGGCGTCCCTGATGGGCTTTAAGGTCCCTTCCAACCCCAACCACTCCATGATTCCATGGTTCTCTTGTCCTCCTGCAGCTTTCCAGTGTGAGACCTCTTGGTGCAAAATTTCTGATTCCTTGCTGACTTATCCGATCCAGGGTTGAATTCCAAAGCTGCTCCTGTCCTGTGTGTGGGGTGAAGTCTCTAAAACTCCCCTTCTCCTGTGAAGCAGGACCAGTACTTCTGCAGAGTTACAGCGGGGTGGGATGGGGTTTGCTCTTGTGGATAAATCAGGCTCCTTCACCTGCTTTTTGAACATCTCCTGCTTTTTGAACATCTCAGGAGATGTTCAGTAATCTGATTTTTAATATCTCTTTTTTGAGTATCTTTTGAGGTACTCAAAATCCGTGTGGACACAGCCCTGAATTCTGCGCTCCAGGGAACCCTGCCTGAGCAGGGACGTTGGGCTGGCTGACCTCCCTCCCAGCCTTCCTCGTCCTGGGATTTGTTAGGCTCCAGAAGCTGCCAGAGCTGGGCTGTCAGGGGGCTCTGAAGGTCCAGACCTCCCAGTTCCCTGACCCAACCTTTGGCAGAGCACACAGGGCGGTGTTGTAAATGAAATCCCCCTTCACCACGTGGATATTAATTCTATTTATTTTTAATCTCTGCTGATCCTCCGCAGTGAAACCCTTTGGAAGCTCCTCATCATTCCCTTCCGACGGGGGGTTAATGGGTGAAAAGAGGGATTTGCGTTGCAGCTGACAGCTCACAAAATGCAATATTTAACTTCCCATCCTTCCGAGCTCTGTGTCGGGAGCAGGGATCCCAGGGACAGAAGAAAACTGGACCTCTTGACTAATTATGAGTCATTTATTCTGAACCACACAAATTCTCCGATCTGAATCCCAATTAAGACATTACACTACATGTGTTAATTAGTCTGCTCTCCTTTTTGAATCAAGCCATAACTCTTCCTAATTAGGAGGTCGGCCCTTGTAATTTGAACTGGCCTGAGCTGGAAGCACCCCTGGAAGTCACACCTGGGGGCTGGACCCGGGATCATTTTAAATTGGTTGAGGTTTTCCTCGGGTGATTATCAGGTCCCCAGCAGGGCAGTAATTACAGAGGGTGCAGTTCCAAATTAAGATATCAGGGGTGGTGTCAGCGGCGATGCCTTGGCTCTAAACTGAACCCCGGGGAGGCTCGGAGGATGCTGCTCCTGGGATTGCCCCAGCGAGGGCTCTCACGGATCACAGCAGCTTCAGCAGGAGAAAAACCAGCTCCAGGAGCTGCCCCTGTGCATCCCAGGGATAATCCCAGCTCGTCTACGGCAGTCCTGGACCGGGGCAGGTGTTAAAGGGTGTGGAGCAGGTAACCTCTCCTGCTTGGACAGGAAACCTTTCCTGCTTGGACAAAGCCTTGCAGGCTTCTCTGAGACAATCTGAGATTGAGTCGTGCTCAGTGCAGCACAAAGCAGCTCAGTATTGGAGAACAGAAGTTTGACTTTCACAGCACAAATTGATAGGATCAACTCCGTCTCGAGAGCTTATTAGCGAGGAGCTGAGCTGCTGGAGGAGATAAACTCTGGAGTGTTTGCTCCCCACGTCCCCCAGGCTCCTGAGATGAAGGCAGTTCCCAGCAAGGCGAGGGGGCTGAGTGTGCCCAGACAGGAGCAGGGGATGGATTCCCACTCATCGGCTCCCCCAGGTGCGTTTGGAGCTGGCACCGGACGTGGAGCAAGGGGCTGGGGTGACCCGGGCTCCAACCTGGCTGCAATCCCAGGGTGGCTGTGCCAAGGCAGGGCAGGGACAGCCCTGGGCTGGGAAGGGCTGGCTGGCACCTGGGAATGGTGCACCATGGATTGGGAATGGTTTAATCCCAGTGATGTCACCACGGGGATGTTCAGGGCTTGGTGTCACCTCTGGTACCTTCCCTCACCAAAGGAGCGCTCCTGTGACCGCCCCAGAGGGAAGGTGTTGACCAGGAGATCATGGAGTCACGGAATATCCCGAGCTGGATCCACAGGGATCATCAATCCAGCCCCTGGCCCTGCACACACACCCCAACAGCCCCACCCTGGGCATCCCTGGCAGCGCTGTCCAAACGCTCCTGGAGCTCTGGCAGCCTCGGGGCCGTGCCCATTCCCTGGGGAGCCTGGGCAGTGCCCAGCACCCTCTGGGGGAAGAACCTTTCCTGATATCCAACCTGAGCCTGCCCTGGCCCAGCTCCAGCCGCTCCCTCAGGTTCTAAATAACCCAGCAGCAAATCCACTCCCTCTCCACACTGAACATCCCAACAAAACTCACTGTCAAGTTGTTGGTTTATATTCCCATTTTTTTCACTTGAGTGATAGGGATCCTTTTTGTAAATGGCTCTGAATAAATCTCTCAAGAATTGTATTTTCCCCTTTAACACTGGTAACCTGCCTGAGGCCCTGTCCCCTGGGATATATTTAACAAACCACCTTCTACCAGCCAAACCCTGTCCCAGTTTTCCGGTGTTAATTCCATCAGAAGGGTCCCTTTTGGGTCATTACCAGACCCTGACCTCGCAGGTATCTTCAGGTGTTTGCTGTTAGCAAGTCTTGAACTCATAAACGTCCCCTGGGAACAGCAAATGTTAAACATCCTCGTCACCCACTGCAGATGTTGGATTTTTAACAAATTGTCAAGTTTACAGCTTTATTGCCCTGTTGATGAAGCAGAGTGTGCCTTTTCCAGCTCCTCTTCCAAAGCTCCCAGAGCTCCCAGTGTCTCTCAAGGCCCTGATTTCCTTCTGCCCCCTGGGCATCAGCTCCAGCTTGCTGCAGGTGACACCTGCTCGGGTCACCTCGGCTGCCTCACCCCAGGGTGGGATGGGTGGAGCTGGGGGCTGTGTTTAGGTGAAGTTGGTGATGACCTGCTAAGAAAGAGGTGTCCACCCCGGGAGTGTCCAAGGCCAGGCTGGACACGGTTTGGAGCACTCTGGGATGGTGGGAGGAGTCCCTGCAATGGCAGGGCGTGGGACTGGATCATCTTTAAGGTTCTTTCCACCCCGACCCATTCCATGATTCTCTGAAGGGCCCGACCCCAGTGAGGGAGAGGGGGACCAGCGGGCCCAGGTGAGCACCAGTGTCCATCCAATGATGTCCTGCACTCCCCTGTCCATGGAGTTCTCTAACCAAGCCTCTCCCTTGCAGAACGTCGCTCCTGAGGTCCCGTCCCCGGATGATTCTCCCGGTCCAAAGCCTCGTGTGCCTCGCTGCCTTTGGCCTGGCCCTGCCCCTGGCCATCAGCCTCTTCCCGCAGATGTCCGAGGTCAGTGCGAGTCCGGTCACTGCTGGGGGTCTCACAGGGGGTACGAACCACGGCCTCTTTGCCCTCCTGGATATCAGTCCCGTTCCTGTGGGTCCTCCTCCATTCCTGGATGGAGCTGGTTTCAGTATTCCTCACATGACCAGTGCAGCTTCACCGGGCAGTGAAGGCCCCTCTCCCTCACAGGGGGGGTTCCTTGGAGTTAAAATATTGAATCCAAGCTCTGTCTGTGAAGCCAACAGCCTGGACCGTCCCTTTGAGGTGGATGTTCTTCCCCAGAGCTTCTTTGAGGGCTTTTCCTTTTTCATCTCCTGGGAAGACCCAGCCTGGGGGTGAACAGAGGAAAACCAGCTGAGGAAACGGGGAATGGCAAATGCAATCACTCGGGCCAGTTTAGCTGAACAAATTGCTCGGGTGGATTTATCTATAAATCATTACTTTTGGTGATTGGAGCTTTTCCTGGCTGTGAGTCTGTGCATTTCCAGAGAAGGCCTCTGTTCCTAAGGGATAAAACCTCTGTCAGACAAGAACTCTGCTGCGGTTCTTTTCGTGTCAGCTGGAAGGGCTGATCAGGAGTTTGTATCCCTGTCTGCAGGTTAATTCATATTTTTTCAGTCTGGGTGGGTTCATCCATGACTTCCAGCCAGGGAATCTTGCTGTACACTCCCATGCTGATTGATAAACATGTTGGGAATTCTCTGTTGTCCTTCCTGCTGTCTCCAGGCTGAGAGAAAACCGTCCCTTCTCTCTAAGAACCCGAATTTATCTCAGTCTTGGAGTCTCTTGCTAAAAGATGTGTTTGCTGAAGCTTTAATGATTCATATGGCTCTTCCTTAAACTTTTTCTAATTAGTCAACATCGTTTTTGGAGCCCTTCCATCAGGAGCAGACACAGCGTTGCAGTCAGAAGCTGCACAAGCCCCAGTTGCAGGAGCAATGTGATTCCCCTGCCTCTCCCGGGCCCCGTGCATCCCCAGAGCCTGGTGGTCCTTCTGGCAGGAGCTCAGCCTCGGCTCCCTGGCCATCGGCTCTGTGCTCTGATCCCAAGTTCTGCTCTGAGGTTCTGCTTGGGAAAGGCTGAGGAGCATTGCCAGGTCTCGCACCTGCTCAAGGTAGAGCCTGGAGCACGTCCAACCTTCCCGTGGGAAGGAGGCTTGGGCACGGAGCATCCCTTCTGCTCCTTTTCCAGGGAGTCAGAGAGTTTTTAAGGCTGGAAAAGCCCTCTGAGCCCATCCAGTCCAACTGTTCCCCCAGCACTGCCAAGGCCACCGCTGCCCCACGTCCCCAAGTGCCACATCCACACGGCTTTGAAATCCCTCCAGGGATGGGGACTCCACTCCTGTTCTAGTGCCTGACCACCCTTTCCATGGAGAATTCCTTCCTGATATCCAATCTAAACCTTCCCTGGTGCAATCTTCCCGGAAATTTCCAATTTCCTCCCTGTTTCCAGGAAAGGCAGCTGCACCACCAGGAGGTGGCCGTGGCCTTTCCTGAGGGGTTTCCTTTCAGGATAATCAGGGAAGCAAGACCACAGCAGGTACCACCAACCTCATTTATCCCAAAGGTGACAAGGCCACTGTTCCCCCGAAATCACGGAATTCTGGAATGGTTTGGGCTGGGAGGACCTTAAAGACCCTCTTGTTCCATGCCATGACCAGGGTCACCTCCCACCGGAATTGTGGCTTTCCGGGTGACAGATAATTTCTCCTCTGTAGTATCTGATATTCCAGCAGGGAAAACTATGTTGATTTTAGCAGCTGAATGAATTCTAACCCACAGGGAGAATTCAGGGCTGGTTTGCCTCAAAGGATATTGGGATTGCAGGCACCAGGCAATCCTGGAACGACGGCGTCGCTGGGAGTGACCTTCTGAAGGCAGCTGAGATGTTCTCAGCAGTGTAAACATGAATCAGCGCTGATTAGGGATCAGACAGGATGACGAGCGCTGCCCACGCGCCGTGTCAGGGAAAAGAAACCCTCCCAGCGCCTGCTGGGGCTCTGCCTGCTGGGATCCCAGCTCTGCCCCAGGCAGTGAGACCCCTGCACAGCTGGGTCCACATCTGCTCACACCATGGGATCAGGTGCTCCGCAGGCAGCCAGGGATGGTCAGTCTTAGAATCCCAGAGTGGTTTGGACTGGGAGGGACCTTAAATCCCATCCCATCCCCTGCCGTGGGCAGGGACACCTCCCACTGTCCCTGGTTGCTTCAAGCCCCAGTGTCCAGCCTGGCCTTGGGCACTGCCAGGGATCCAGGGGCAGCCACAGCTGCTCTGGGAATTCCAGACCAGCCCCTCCCCACCCTCACAGACACAAATTCCTTCCCAACATCCCCCCCCAATCTCCCCTTTCCCACTGGGAAGCCATTCCCTGGGTCCTGTCCCTCCAGGCCTTGTCCCCAGTCCCTCTCCAGCTCTCCTGGAGCCCCTTCAGGCCCCGCAAGGGGCTCTGAGCTCTCCCTGGAGCCTTCCTTTCTCCAGGGGAACACAAGCTGTTTTCCCATTTTATGAACGTGTGTGAGTGTTGATAAAGGACATTCCCCCCATTCTCCAAAATCTCTTTGGAGGTTTCTGTGGGGATGCTCAAGTGGGCAAAGCGAGTGGTTTACCTGGAACAATCTCTCTGGATCCATTTCTTCACAGCCTGGGATGGGAAATCCAAGTCTCCTTGCAGGGAGTGTGAGTTCCTGGGCATTCATCACCAGACCATGAACTTCAGTGGTTGGGCTTGATGACCTTGGAGGTTTTCTCCAGCCTGAATCATTCCATGGTTCTGTCCTGGCAGATAAGGGATTCAGAGGTGTTTAAACATCATCTCTGTGCAGGTGGAAATGTCTTTGCTTTTCCCGCGGCCTCAGTCATGGACTCAGCAGGACGGGACCAGGCTGTGGTACCGAGCGCTACAGGGAGCAAACCAACAACAAGGTGTGAGAGAGGTGTTCTGTTCCAAAAACGTGGCTGTGGTCTGAGCAGCAACCCCTGCAGGAATTGCGAATGAGCCAAATTCTGCCCGTAATCACACATTCACAACCTTTTGTAAATCGGGGAGCAGACACAGAGGCTGAGGTGTCATTGAGTGGTTGCTTTGGGCCAGGAGCTTGCGTGGCCACCTTTGATCCTCTCTCCTAAAGGGGCTCGAACTCCCAATTGGTTTTCCAGCAGAACTGAAGCCCTGCAATAGGTTTAATAAATTTCCTGGGTAAATGCAGCCACCTTGTCCCATCAGCTGTAGCTGCTCCGGAGTTATTCCTGTGTTACCACAACTCCGGTGAAGTCAGAGCTCAGCCCTGGCTGCAGACAGAGGCACCAATGTCAGGGAAAGGGAATCCTGCACGTGCTGGGGAGGTTAATGCACCCTGAGCCTCTCTTGGGTCCAAACCCAGCCTGGGTTTTGCAGGGATGAAATTCCACTTGGATTTCTGCAGTGGTGCTCCAGAATCACAGCTTGTTTCTAGATATTATGGCTTGAAAGAGAACGTTACAAAAATAAACCCCTCGTATCAGCCATGAAACCATGGATCCTTGGGAATACTCACGCTGGAGCTGCTGAGAAACGTTCCTGTCATCCCAGTACAGTGTTAACTCTGGTTCCCAAACCCATCAATATGCACTGAGTAATTCACTGCTGTTAAGTTTAGGAGAAACATGTAGTTAATGCATTTAGCCCACAACCTCCAACTGCCTCCCATGCCCCCCGGGGAATCTCTTCCCTCTCCCAATCCTGCAGCATCCCCACTGACAACTCCTACTCAGCTATGCACTGCCAATGGAAACAGCTGTGACAGCTCCAAACCGAAAATGGGACTTGTGCAAATGAAATTCAGTGTAGCAGCAGAAGAAAGAACCACGGGGTTGCTCCGCTGCTTTTCCGCCCTGTGGGCCCTGCTCCTCCAGATCGTTCCTCCTGCAGCATCCACGAGGAGCTCGTGTCATCCCGTGCCCGGTGGGATCGTGGGGACAGAGAAGGAGAGAGGCAGGTGGGAAATGGAGAGATGGAGCTGGAGAATGGCAGAGAAGCCTTCAACCACCTGGACACTCCTGCCCTCACCTGGGGGAAGTTTAAAGGGCTTTTTTTGGGTGCTGCTAGGGGCAAACGGAGGCATCTTCCAGAATGAGGCTGATTTCGGCCGAAAGCCTTTCCTTAAAAATAATCTTCCTTTTGGATCTCCAGGACAAGGGGAATAAACAGCCTAAAATCCAAGGCTGAGCTATTGTTTTCCAATCTGTTTTAGCCTTCATCTTGTTGGCAGGCTGCTTTAGAAAAGCAAAAGGTTAATGAGCCAATGTGCAGTGGGATTATTGCAGTAAAGATGACAGTGAACCAGTAATTACTAATTAGATGCAGTTTAACAGGAGGAACAAGTGAAATCTCCTCTTCACCAACTGTCAATAATTAGCAGATTTGGTGAGGTTGAAATGTGTCCACAGTTAAAAGGCTGATTTTTTAATGAAATGGCACTTGACAAAAGAGCTGTGTGGAGGTCACCGCCACAGCCCTCGAGACGCTTCCCCATTCCATACTTAGGAGGGAAATCAGATGCAATCCAGCAGGGGGTCCCCATGGAACCATCCCTCCCTTGGGATTGCTTTGCACGGGGGAGGGGGAGGGGAGCAGGAGGGATTCTCTGCAGTAATTTTGTCCAAGTTGGATGAGAAGCCAGGGAAGGGATTTGCCAGCTGCCATGGGGAAAAATGTTTGAGAAGTGAGAAGTTCTGCTTTGCTTCTGGGGCTGGGGAACGGTTTCCTGGGAGTCTGGGAACCCTTGGGATGGAGGCTGGGCTTGGAAGGAGCTCCTCTCAGCAAAGAAGTGGCACAAGGTCCTGAAGGGCTGGCAGGAGGCTGGAAGCTCAGTGGGAGGTGTCTCCCAAAGACTGCAGAGGATTCAAGCTGTGCCTCGGAGGTTGTTTCCTCCTGCTCCACCGGTGGCTTCGGGAGCACCAAGAGGTTCATCTGAGGTTCCTTTCCTGAGTGCTGACCCAGCTTATCTTCTCTCTTATCTTCTGGTTTATCTTCTGGTTTATCTTGTGGCTTATCTTCTTGCCTTTCCCTCGCTGACAAAGGCAAGAGTATCTTTGTTCTCCGTGTGGACCTCCAATGAAGAGGTGATCCCAGGGGCCTTCTTTAATGGCCATAAATGGTTTATTTGAGCAGAACCCCCAGGATTCACGTGACAGCGAGTGGCTGAACACTGACATGGTTCAAGTAGGACTTGAGGGCAAATCTGAGGTGTTTGGGAATGTGTTGAGCCCCTTTCTGGCCTTCAGATGAAGGATGGTGGTGCTCAGTGAGGCATGTGTCCAGTGTCGGTCACTCAGTAAGGATGGACTCGTTCCTGTCAGAGGCTGGATGATGAGTGACCCTTCCAGAGCATCGTGCTGCCCCTGGAAGGGTGAAGTGGTGGGAGAGGAGGTGACATTTGGGGACAGCAGGGTGCTGCTGCCATGGCTGCACACAGAGCTCGCACGGAAGTCCAGTGGAAGTTGCCAGCCCATCTTTGATAAGAAATAAAGGTCTAAGGAAGTCCCAAACTGTACTTCCAGCCCCAGTAGGATCACCATGAGACCAAGTGCTCAATTCTGCTGCTTCATGTCCTCATCAGGACCAGAGGAAACAGCCTCAAGTTGTGCCAGGGGAGGTTTAGGTTGGATTTAGGAAAAAATTCTTCCCCGAAAAGGGTGGTCGGGCACTGGCACAGCTGTCCGGGGGAGTCCCCATCCCTGCAGGGATTTCAAAGCCCTGTGGATGTGGCACTTGGCGACATGGGGCAGTGGTGGCCCTGGCAGTGCTGGGGGATGGTTGGGCTCTGTGATCTCACAGGACTTCTCCAACCTAACCAATTCCATGCTCTGTGCAGAGATGGCCCCTCAGCCATGGAGCACAGCAGAGTCCTCCCCTGTGCACCCCAAGGTGGTCCCTGAACAGGGACTGCTGGCCTGAGGCTGCTTCCCAAGAGACAAACGGGGAGCCTGGACCCCACACACTGGGCTGAACAGCCACTTCCTTGGGAAGGTTCTGCTCTCCCTTGGTTTGAGACAGGATTATTTCACCATTTCTCGCTTCCTCTCCTGCTCTCACCACCCCTGGGCAGCTCCAAGCAGAAGCTGGTGAGTTCCTGGCTGCTTCCCCCCTTCCCAGGTTTTCCTTCACCTGCTCCAGCTGTTGGGACAGGGATTGCAGCCCTGGGATGTGTTTCCCAAGGATCCAGACTCCACACACCACTTCCCCCTTGGCCTCACCCTTAATTCCCTCAACAACTTTTAGTTTCCTTCCAATTGCACCGCGCAGGAAAGCAGGAAAGCTGCTTCCAGGAGCCTGCCAGCATGGAGGGAGCATTACTGGGAGGATTTCGGTGGCCTGAACTGGTTTGGTTGGGTCTGTGGTTGTGCTGAGGCTTGGAGTGAGATGTTCCAGGGGCTGGAATGGTCTCTCCAGAGGATGGTGATGAGCTATTCATTGGTGAGTTCATTATCACGGGAGCTGTTGGTGCTACTCTTGTGCTCTGTAGATGTCCATAGACCATTCCCAACCCATCCCAGGTCTCCTGCACAGGTTCTTCTGTCAGGAGCCATCTCTCCAGTGGAAGGTGTCCCAGCCCATGGCAGAGGTTGGAACTAGATGGTCTCCAAGGTCCCTTCCACCCCAAACCATCCCGTGATTCCATTTCATGACTCCATGATGGGCTCTTGCCCCAGTTCCTGCTCCCACCTGGAGTTCCTCTCTCTGGCATCATCTCCACCAACAGAAAGAGACCTGGAGCTGGGTTTGCTTTGGAGCTTGCAAGGTCAGACCACCCTCCATGGGATAAACTCCAGGTCAAGGTGACAGCAGAGCTTTTTGGGGAGCTCAGGTACATTCAAGGCAAGGACAGAGGCAGGTTCATGTGCTCCAAACCTCCTCGAGGCAGTTCAGAGCATTCCTAGGTGAAGGTATTCCTGAAGAACATGGGGAGGGACAGGCCAGGCTTAGTCCTCTCCTCCCCTTCCAGTGGTGCTTTGTCCTGAGCTGCTAATCCAGCAGCCTCCAGCTCCCTTTGGACTCGTGTCCTGGCACAACTGAAACTCCTCTTGACCAGGAGAGGAGGAACCAGTTTGGCAAAGTAAAGAACATTTCTGGATCATGGCATCTCCCATTTTCATGTCTTTTTTTCCCCCTCACTTCTTTCTGAAAATCTCAAAATCAAAGCATGTCCCTAATTGCTCCCCAGTGCTCTGGGGCTGGGAGATCTCGGTCACTTCTTTTGGGAGCAAATGTCTTTCATAAAATCATGGAATCATGGAATGGTTTGGGTTGGAAAGATCTTAAAACTCATCTAGTCCCACCCCCTGCCATGGGCAGGGACACCTCCCGCTATTGCGGGCTGCTCCAAGCCCCAGTGTCCAACCTGGCCTTGGACACTTCCAGGGATGGGGCATTTCCAAGGGGAAGGGGAAGAGGAGCAGGAACAGGAAGAGGAAGGCTCTGGCCTTCAGGGACTCCATTATCACTGCTTTGGAGCCCCGGGACACCTCAGGCTGGCTAAATTTCCACCTGCTCCGCCTGTTTGGGTGATCATTGGGCTCGGTGACACCTCAGGGCTGGGGAAGGTCACGAGTGAGCAGAGCCCTGATGGCTCTGGAGGCCGTGCCTTTGTTCTCCCTTTGCTTTGTGCCGGCCTTGGACATTTGTGACCCAGCTGGTTTCTGATGGCTTCTGATGGCCGCTCCTGGGAGTGCTCCTTTATTTCCCCACCAGCGGCACTCAAAGGTGCTGAACATTTTCCAGGCTCTGGCCTGAAAGCCCCAGGGTGGAGCAGCAGAGCTGGGTGGTGCTGGGCAGCGGGGCCTGGCCTGAGCTGCTCTGTGTGGTCAGCAGGGCCTGGCCTGAGCTGTTCTGTGTGGTCAGCGGGGCCTGGCCCGACCTGTTCCATGGTGTGGGCAG
>VZTD01003565.1:0-25375 GCA_013397725.1 Rhagologus leucostigma | reverse complement strand
GGTTCTTTGGTGTGGGCAGGGGGGCCTGGCCCGAGCTGTTCTGTGTGGGCAGCGGGGCCTGGCCCGAGCTGTTCTGTGTGGGCAGCGGGGCGGGTGTGGGAGCAGGGACCCCTCTGGAGCGCCCAGGGGCTCCGGCAGCGGTGTCAGACGGGATCTGGTTTCATGTTTATATCCCCGGCCCTGGGAGACAGGTTCAAGTATGTAAACTATCCCCCTGCAAGCACAGGCTGCTGCAGGTGTGTGGGTGCTGGTGGGCATAAAAAAACATTCCTGACACCAGCTCTTTTGAGGAGTCTTCACCTCCTGATGGCTATAAGCCATTAGGAGTCAAAAGAAAGAGCTGACATCCGACAAGTCCGGATAAACAGCTAAACATTAACCCTTAGAGTGGCTCGAAAAACAGACTTAAAAGGCTCTTTGTGGAAAGAAGCCATTTTTTTGCAGGCCTGTTAATTGCTGTCTTTCTTCAAGACACCTTTCAGCAGCACCTACTGTAAACAGAGGGGCTCCTCCCCAGCACTTCCCCCAGGATTCCTGCCCTGCCGTGGCCATTCCGGAGTCCTCCGGTGGCTCCTTGGCTTTGCTGCTTTATTCTGGGCCTGAAAGCCAAGTCCTTTCCCCTCTTCTGCCAGCCCACCCTGAGCACTCAGTCCCCTTGCTGGGAATCATGGAACACCCTGAGTTGGGATGATGAATGATCCACAGGGATCACCGAGTCCAACTCCTGGCCCCGCACAGGAATCATTAATATCAGAAAAGACCTTTAATATCGTCAAGCCCAACCATTCCTGGTCAGAGGCCTCTTTATTTGCTTCACTCCCAGATCTTCCCTGCCTGTTTCCTGCCTTACCCGTCTCTTGTCACACAGGGTTGCATTTGTCCTTTTTGGTGTATCTGGAGTTGTTTTGGCTCATCTGAAGCAACTCTGACTGCTCCAAGAGGATACAAAGGAAGGCAATCAGTTGTCCAGACTTGCCTGCTTAGGGCTGAGAATGCCTTATTAATCACATCTCACAGATATAATTATCTGTAATTGCTTTTTAAATCATTTGGCTCCAGCAGCATGTTCCTAGTGAGGCTGGTGTCCTGCGAGAGAAGGAAATGTGCTGGAGGTTGGGGTCTTGAGGAACTCGCTCAGCTTCCTTAAAGCACCAAGGGCATCCCTAAATCCGGATCTCCCATCATGGTGTTCCTCCTGAATACCAGGAGAATTCAGGGGTTGGTGTCTTCAGCAAACAGCAACACATTCTTTCTTCCTTGACAGAGCTGCTGGAGGAATTCCTGCTAGAATGGACCTAAGAGCTTGTTTTCATCCAAAGAGAAACTTTTTCATAGTGTCCACATTCAAAAGTAGAATTTTTTTTCTTCTCCCAAGAGAGGAGAAACTCTGAGCGTCTTTGTAGGTGCTTTTCATTCCAGCAAGGGTCAGGGATCGTAACCAAACTCTGCAATTTTGGGAGTTCTCAAGGCCATATTTGAAGTGAGCTGGTGACTTTTCCACCAATCCTGTAGCTCCGATGTTCCCAGAAAAGTCTGCGTCCTCTAACGTGAGGGTTCTTCCAGGAAGCCAGGGAGAAGTTTTCTTTGGCCCTCTCCTGAGGAAGGTCCTGACCGGCTGAGGCCACGTGCCCTGAGGTCACCACAAAGCTGCGCCTGTACCAGCCTAAAACCTTTCTGGAGCTGGTGTGGAAATGAATTTATTGTGGCAAACTCAGATTTACCCCACCCCACTCCCTCCCACACTGAGCAAACCTTCTCCAGGGCAGAGCAGAAAGGCTCAGCTCCTGCAAAGGCCTTTGGTGTCTCCTCTCTCTGGAACACAGACAGAAGGAACTTTTTTTGATCTTGCTGTGTGAAATCTTACAGTCTCAAAGCTTTTATTTGTGGGTTTTTGGTGGTTTTGGTGTAATAATTGAGGTTTCTGGTGCCATACTTGCGGTTTCTGGTGCTGTGGGCAACCCTCTGCTTTCCCAGAAACTCACAGCTTCAAACTCACAACTTCTCGATGAGTTGGAGGTGGAGCCATGCTGGGGGTTGACCTTCCAATTTTTATGAAGCTGGAAGTGCTGAGGGTCTGAGAGCCCTGTGGGCTCAGCGTTAACCAAACCCACCAAAAACCCCAAATAAAGGCTTTGACACCGTAAGATTTCAAACAGCAGGATCAAGAAGAAGTTCCTTCTGTCTGTCAGATGTCACTGATGTCACCTCGAGGCTCCAGGAGGGCCCCTGTGGGGCACTGGGAGGTGAGAGCAGGAGTGCTCCTGAGGAATCGGTTTGGGGATGACCACAGGGCTGGAGCTCGGGAGCTGTCGGGCTGCTCTGCTCCAGGACAGGCTGGGACACGCAGGGGATGGGGGTCACCTCCCAGCCCAGGTGTGGGGTTGTTATCCCACCTGCTGCCTCTGTTATCATCGTTGTTATCATCACTCATTCCCGAGCACCGCAGACACCCTGGGCGAGGGGAGCGCCTTGCTGCAGCCACAAATGCCACATTTCCCCCCTTCTCATCTGATTAAATGTTGAGGTCTTTGCTTCGTATTTTTCCTCAGCGAAGCTGTGCTATGGTGATTCCCCAAAAGTGAGATTAAAAACTCCCGCCCTTGGTTATGGAATCACCCTTGATTATAGAATCATGAATTTAGGTTGGAAAAGACCTTTAAGGTCATCAAGTCCAACCGTGAACCCAGCACCACCAAACCACAGAACCACGGGATCGTTTAGGGGAAAAGACCTTTAAAATCATCAAGTCCGACAGTGAAGCCAGCACTGCCCAGTCCAGTGAAGTGAGGAAGCTGCAGTCCCACAGCTGCCCCATAAATCCTGAAATCTGCTCTGCTTCAGGGCAGTCAGTTGTTCCCGTTTAAGCTGAGGGCAGGAACATCTCTGGCAAACAAAAAGTCTCCTGAAATGGAAAACCCTCAAAAGCCAGAACAGCCAAATGTTCCAGAACAGCCAAGTACTCCAGAACAGAACAGCCAAATATTCCAACTTTCCTCCATTTTTGTTGTCTAAAAAAGATGTTCTGGGAAGGCAGAAGGGAGGTGGATGCTGGTAGTCAAAGCATCCATGGCAAAAAAAGGGTCTCCTGTCAGCTCAAGATTAGAATCATGGAATCATGGAATGGTTTGGGTTGGAAGGCACCTTAAAAATCCTCTCATTTCTACCCTGCCCTGCAGCAGCTGGAGGCCAAAGCATCCATGGCAAAAAAACCCCACAAAAATCTTCTGGAATGAATAAATCCGAGGAGCCGGAACAGCCAAATATTCCAGAACAGCCAAATATTCCAAAACAGCCAAATATTCCAACTTTCCTCCATTTTTATTGTGTAAGGAAAATGGAGATTACATTAATTTCACGATCTGGTGCTTTTTAGTTCCCCCTTCTCTGTGTCCAGCCCAGAGTGAGGCAGCAGCAGCCCTGGGATCCAGCTCTGGTGGAAAAGTGCTGACCACAGGTCCTGTCACAGGCAAAGCATTTCCATCTTTTCTCCCTTCTTTGGAACAATGAAAGGGAGTAAAGTTGGCATATTTGGCTGTTTTGGAATATTTGGCTGCTTGGCTCCTGAGGTTTATCCATTCCAGAAGATTTTTCTGTTTTTTCTTTGCCGTGGAAGCTTTGGCCACCAGCACCCACCTCCAGCTGCTGTAGGACAGGAGAGAAATTAAATTATTTTTAAGGTCCCTTCCAACCCAGACCATTCCATGATTCCATGGTTCTAATCTTGAGCCACCAGGAGACTTTCCATGGTTTTGAGAAAAACATTTTGACTAAATACAACATTTTTTATAATGGAAACTGAACATTTCTTTTGAAGACAGGGATCAAAAAGACTTGAGAGAAACTTAAAATGAAGAGAACTGTACTGGTCAACTCTTAAATTCAAGTTTTGTTATGAATTTGAGGGAAAACTTCACAAAATTCAGGTTTCCCTCAAAATTGTTTTCCCCCAACTCTGTGATTTGGGCAGAAAACTGAAAATCAATCATTTATAAATCATTCATTTGTGCTTCAGCCATGAGAACATCTCTCAACCAGTGTGTCCAGTTTTGGGGCACAGAGGGATTTCAACTGCAAAAAAGTGGGAAGTTGTCAGAAAAGAGCTTTAACACCAGTATTGCTGAGGAGAACCACGAGTTTTGTCTGTCGGTTTTAACAAAGCTGAGCTGATAATCTTTGGACACTTGCATGGGAAGAAAATCTCTGGCAGCAAAGGGATACATGCAGAGCTGGAATTCTGGATTTAGGAAAATGCCAACCGTGGGGGCACTAAGGCGTCTTGGAGCTCCACAGCTGCTTGGGCTCTGCAACCAGAGGCTGGAGGTCCTCTGAAAAATGTTTTCTGTGATATAACCGAAAGGGTTTTGGGGCATCTCCCGAATTCTCTCACCTGCCAGGTCACCTTCAGTTGGCTGCAGGTCTGTAAAAATTTGAGAGAAACTCCTCGGCAAACACCGCTGTCCTCGTCTCATTCCTTAGGGATCGATCCGTGGGGGGCACTTTATTGGTTTGGGTGGGATGGGACCTAAAAACCCATCTAATTCTACCCCGTGCCGTGGGCAGGGACACCTTTCATGGACACCTTCCATGGACAGGGACACTTTCCATGGACACCTTCCATGGACACCTTCCATGGACAGGGACACCTTCCATGGACACGTTCCATGGTCACCTTCCATGGACAGGGACACCTTCCATGGTCAGGGACACCGTCCATGGACACCTTCCATGGGCAAGGACACTTTCCATGTACGCCGTCCATGGGCACCTTCCACTAGGACAGGTGCTCCAAGCCCCATAATCCAAGGGGAACTGGTCAGTGACCCGAAATGCCGCTGAGACACACACAGATCCATGGGACAGGATGGATCCATCTGAAGGGGCTGGGAGAGCTGGTGGAAGGACTCACTGAGACCTTTCCATTATTTATCAGCACTCCTGGATAATTGGGAATGTCCCAATTGACTGGGAACGCAAGTGGGTGGGGCCATCATGACAAGAAAGGGGCTGGAGTGTGTCCAGGGCAGGGAACGGAGCTGGGAAGGGGCTGGAGCCCCAGGAGCAGCTGAGGGAGCTGGGAAAGGGGCTCAGGCTGGAGCAAAGGAGGCTCAGGGGGGCCCTTGTGGCTCTGCACAACTCCCTGACAGGAGGGGGCAGCCGGGGGGGTCGGGCTCTGCTCGCAGGGAACAGGGACAGGAGGAGAGGGAACGGCCTCGGGCTGGGCCAGGGGAGGCTCAGGGGGGACATCAGGAGGAATTTCCTCATGGAAAGGGTGGTTAAGAATTGGAAGTGCCCAGGGCAGGGGTGGAGTCCCCATCCCTGGAGGGATTTCAAAGCCCTGTGGATGTGGCACTTGGGGACATGGGCAGTGGTGGCCTTGGCAGTGCTGGGGGAATAATTGGACTTTGTGATGTCAGAGCTCCTTTCCAGCCTCAAGGATTCCATGGTTCCGTGGTGCCACAGCCCTTCCTACACCTGGCTGAGCTTCCTGAGGGCGTGGAGAGCCTGGCCCTGCCCTCGGCTTTGCCCCGGTGACCAAAGGCCCAGCAGGAGATGGCCGAGAGCTGCTGGAAGGGCCTGGAGACCCTTCCCGGGCTCCAAACGAGCCAGCACCACCTCTCCCTGCTGGCAGCAGCAGAAGACGCAGTGACCATCCTGGTCCTCCCTTCCCCCACCCCGGAGCAGCATCCGTCAGTCCCCATGACCCTCCCCCTCCCAAAATTGGCTGCTTTCTCCCTTCTTCTCCCCCCCTCCTTTTTTTTTGGCTGAGTGATGAGCTGTATGCCAAATCCATCTGCTCCTGTCTCCCCTAGCTGCCTTCCATATCGTTCCAGGATCCCTGGCAGCGAGCCTAGACCTATCTCTCTCCCTGCACTCTCCGGAGCACATTCCTTTCTACACCTTTTCCCGAGCTGGGATAGAAATGAGTATCAACCCCAAACAAAAAGCATCTGCTTTCTGCCTGCTGCTGCCTCACCGGCCGCGCCTGCACGTTACACCCGTGTCAGCAGCCATGCAAAACACACACAACCCCCCGCTCGCATCCAACAGGGACCGACTGCCGGGATTTGGGGCGCCGGGAGCTCCCCCGCGCCCGCTCCCGCGCCGGCTCCGCAGCACCAGCTGTGACCACCGCACCATTTGTTCCTCCAGCCCACGCCAGCACTCGGAGCCAGTTCTTTATCACCCCAATTAGCCTTGTCTGAGCTGATGAGAGGAGAGAGGCTTCCACTGCAAGGCAGGGATGGGGGGAAGAGAGCTGGGGAGCTGTGGGTACCCGGGAGGCGATTCCCTTCCAGGGGGCTTTGTTCCCTGGCAGGGATGGATTTCACTGGGTCAGGGGCACTGGTGCTGTCACTGCTGCCATCCTGCTTGAGCTACCTGAGGGCTGCTGGTCCATGAACAGGTGCTTAATAAGGTCAGGGCACAGAGTTTCTTGGAGTTTTTCCCCTTTTTCCCTTGTGCTCTTGGCTGTCTGCCAGAGGGGAAGGAGCATCCTCAGGCTTCCCCTGCTCCCAGGTGCTGGGATGGGCTGTGGTTCATCCCGGCCACGCTTCTGGATGAGCTGGGAGGTGCACCCTGGCTGTGTCCCCAGTCAGCCTCTCCCTGGGTCTATGGCAAAGCTTCCAGTGGCCTCACGGGGCGCTGAAGCAGTTCCCCCTGCTCCCACGGCCTCATTAGAGCGTTTCCCATGTCGGATACCAAGCTGTCGGTGCAGGCATCAGCCCCGAATCCTGGGGTTTGCCCCAAACAACCCCTTGTAGCACTGTCTGGGAATGGTGCTTCCCACCCTGGGTCCCTCAGTGCTGCTGTGAGCTCTGTCCCTCCTCGACTTCTCCTGGATTCATTGTTGAAGGCCTTTTCCCGGGGACACCCCAGTGCCATCATCCCAAAACCAGGAAGGGGATCCATCCTTTGCTTCAGCAACCTTAGACCTCCCTCAGTGGGAAGAAGAGGATGGACGCGATTCAAACCCAGTCCCATGCTGGGCACTTGGTTTGAAGGGACAAAGTCCCCTGTGTGGGACAGTGGGACAGGTCCCATCAGTGTAGGCCCACCAGGGTGGAACCTGCTCCTCAGAGCATCCTCCGAAGCGGGTGCTCCTTCACCTGGGGGGTTCCCAGCATGGCCGTGACCATGATCTGTGCCATCTTGGAGGCTGAGACACCAAAATCTTGACAAGGAACTGTGGTCTCCGCGTGTGTCTCACAATTCCATGGCCAGGGGAAGGTTGGCTAAGCAGGTCCAGGATTCTGGACAGCTGGAACAGCAATCTGCACCAAATTGAGTGAAATTACACTTTCCAACCAAAAAAAACCTAACAAAGCAGTCAAAGACTGACCAGGTGCACAGTGAGGTTGTGATTTAATGTTGTCTCGATACCTGTAACCCACCACCATCTCCCTGTTCTTCTCCATCTGGTTTCCAGGTGGGAGGAGCAGGTTCCTCCTGATGGATTTCTGAGCGGCTTTCCCAGTTTCCTGTACATTTCCCCTTGGTGCAGACACACCCTTGGAGCTCCTGAGGCTCTAGGGCAGGTTTTAATCCCTGCTTGATTGAAGTCAGCCAGAAGGAGACCTGCAGAGGTGGCCCGAGTTCAATCAGTCACCCCCAATTTCTCCAACATCTTCCCAGGCTTTGGGGAGGTGTTTGAGTTTGGTATCACACAGCTCCACACCGGTGCCTGTGCCTGGTGCTCTCAAAGGGGTCCCTGACCGTGTGTCCATCCTGCATGAGAATCATGGAATCATTAAAATGGAAAAGCCCTCGGAGTCCATCAAGTCCAACCATTCTCCCAGCACTGCCAAGGCCACCGCTGACCATGTCCCCAAGTGCCACATCCACGTGGTTTTTGAACATTTCCACCTTAGGCATGAATTCCCAAGTCCTTCTGCTCAGCCACCACAGTCGGCCTCAGAACTATCCCACCCTGCCCGAACCCACCTCAGACCCTTCTGCACAGCCTTGCCGTGGATGAAGGACTCATCCCCCGTGTGGGGAAAGGAGCCGTTTCCCCCCTGGAGCAGGGGACGGAAGCTGGAAGGATCTACAAACAATTACCTCATCCCTTCCTTCCACCAAGACAACCTCGGTTCTGCCTAAACTATTCTTGATGGGCTCCCTGTAATTTGTGCTGAAAACTTCCCACCACAGACGCCCCACACCTTCCCCGAGCAGTCGGCTGCGATATTTTGCTCTTCCCACCAGGATACTCTTCCTGCTGTTCAGCTTGGATCGTGCTCGCTGCTTCTTGAATTGTGTCCCAAGAGAGCGTGAACACAACACTGCTCCTTCCCTCTCCCCAGCCGCGTGCACATCCCACCGCGCAGCCCCGCCGCCTCCCGCTGCCAGGCTCGGCGCGTCCCCATCCTCAGCGTTCCCCAGGGCTGTCAGAGCACTGATTTGGGGTCCACCAGGGCAGGTGTGACTTTCCTTGGAGCTCCCAGCTCTCCAGCCCCGTTGGAGAGGACAGGACTGGGGGGCCTCTCCGTTAGGTTTCTGTGGAGGCTTCCCAGGAGCGGGGTGGGTTTGGGCTGCCCTATTTCCCAAGCCCTATGGTGGACGGTCAGCGCTGAACCACCCAATTCCGGGTGGATTTAATTTCAAAGCGCAGAATTCCAGGATCACTGAGGTTGGAAAAACCCTCTGAGATCACAGAATCCAACCTGTGACCGATCCCCACCTTGGCGCCAGTGCCACATCCGGCCATCCTTGAGCCCCTCCAGGGCTGGCTGCTCCACTTCCCACCCGGACATTTCCCTACTGCTGCTTGAACCCACCCAGCCCCAAAACCTCGGAGCTTTCCTGTCTGTCGCTGGCAGAAAAACCCCCACACAATGGGAGGAAAAGCTGCGTCAGAGCCAGGCAGAGCGGAGTTAATGCTCGCTCCGAAGGGATCCGTCGGATCCGGATCTCCTGCACCTTTCCCAGTGCTCTCCCGGCACAATGCTTCACTTTGTGCTGCAGCACTGAAAGGAATGGTGAAGTTGCTAATAATGGCACTAAAAGAAAATATGCTACATCTGTTATGGATAGCAGTACAAAATTAGCTGATCACACCTCTGACACCCAAGATGTCTTCACTTAAAATACTCGTTGGCTTTACTTTACATAATTTGCTGATTATATTTAAAAGAAATACAATTTTGCAATTACTGTTCTTTCTGGTGTGCTATCTATGCATCATTTTCTTTTTATGTTTATATATTTCTCCTTCATTAGTGCAGTCTGAAGGGTGATTAGATCCCTTCAAACATTTTACAGAGGTTAAACGTTGATTAAGATTTAATTATTACTGTAAATAGCTTGGAATGACATATGGTGCAAAAACCTGACATATGTGCATTTGAATAAATGAAGTGCTATTTCCCATGATGCTTCAGTAGCTGTTTAACAGCTTTGCTGAAGGGTTATGTTGCACCTCATGTTAAGATTGCTTTGATGTTATATTTTGTTGGGTTTTTGCAGCTGAAAGCTAAGAACAGTTTTTCCAGTTTTTAAAAACATTGAATATTTTAAATACCTAAATTGTTTTGCACAAATTTT
The DNA here is from genome assembly GCA_013397725.1 of Rhagologus leucostigma. NCBI lineage: Eukaryota > Metazoa > Chordata > Aves > Passeriformes > Rhagologus > Rhagologus leucostigma. Next base: position 15,832 of record VZTD01003565.1, on the reverse strand, counting down.
TGCTAATTTGTCTAACTAGGTTAAACATTTTCAAAAGCATTTCGATTTTTAACGTGGGTTCCTCGCATTGTGTCAGCACCAGCGTGGGTTCAGTGTATAGGATTTCGAAATTTCCAGGCTTTCCGAGGTGCCCCATCCCGGCTGCGAGCGGGATTGTTGCTCGCCGTGGGGACCAGGAGTGCCGCGGATCCCTCCCGGGGATGCAGAGATTCCAGGGGATTTCAGAGCAAGGGAAAGCTCCAGGAGAAGCTGGTGGAGGCAGAAAATTAGGAAAGGGATGGAAGTTTCATGGAGATGGAGAAAGGGCCGGAAGGGTTTGGCTGGGAGGATGGAGCTGAGCGAGGCCGTTCCCTCGTGGCACCGCTCAGCCCTGGGCTTTGCCGGGTCCAGCTTTGGGCAGCAGATCCCTCCGAGCACCCTGGCTGCGGGGAAAGGAAGGGATGGAAAACTGGGATGGGTGGGATGCGTTGGAGCCTCAGACACTCTATAATTCATTGAGCACTGCCAGGCAGCGAACGTGCAGCGTTTCGTGTGCTACAAACCCGTCCAAACCGGGGGGGGGCTGGAGGCTGGAGCACGGCAAAGCACATAAAACACCAGGAAAAGGCGTGATTGACGTGGAATTATTCACATCTCCTCCTTGCCCACATTAATTGATCGATCCGTGGAGCTCCTGCCGCAGCGGCTCCGTTCTGATCCCGCTCCTCTTTGCCCCCACAGATCGAGACGTCCCAGCTGGAGCCAGAGATCGCCATGGCCACCACCAGTAAGACCGTGGTCTACAACAAAGGGTTGTGAGTGGAAGAGGATCAGCCCAGCCCAGAGGATCTGGGGAGGGAAGAGGGGAAACTCCAGACCCCGACTGGGAGAAAGCAAACAACAACAACAACGAGATGAAATAATAGAGCTCAGTGATAGGAGCTGCTCCCGGCAGCCCGGGAGTGAATTAACACCTGCAGAGAACTGACACCTCACACCACTCACAGAGATTAATGTTAAAAGTTTTAACTTAGCAACAGGAGCAGCAACTACAACAAATAAAATCATGAAACACTTTAGAACTAGCTAACAAAACTCAGAGTTACTGGCACTGCATGGAGGGCGTTCGGGGCGAGCTCACGTGCTCGGAGCTGGCTGCACAACGCAGGCGTCACCCAGCACATCTTGTGTTCCACGGGAATCCAGTCTCCACACTGACGCTGCACAGCACTGACTCTGTAGAGACCGAGGGGTGCGTGGATGCGATCGATCAGGTGATTGGGAAGTGCCCGGTATTGATTTCACACCAATCCCACCCCAGCAGCCGTGCGCTGAAGAGGAATTCCCGCCTCCGTGTGCCCAGCGAAGGGCTCAGCTGTGCCCGTTCCATCCATCCTTCCTCCTCCTCCTGCAGACGCTCCTGGTGGCATCCTGCCCTTCACTGCTGAACTGGCTGTCCCTGGGTCCCACCACCCAGAATTCCACAAGGGCTTTTGCCTGGATTTCAAGGTCCTGGAAAGCCAAGGTGCCCCACGTGGAGCCTTGGAGCAGAAGTGCTGCCGGAGCTGCTCTGTTCCTCTGCACAGCCCTGAGGGGGGTCTGTCTCACCCAGCACAGACCCTCTGGCAGGGGTGTTGCTGATCTGAGGTGGTTGGCTAAGCCACACTTTGCTGAGCTGGTCTAAGGACAGGATGTGGTTTAAGTTTGGATCAATCCCCAGCTGGGCAGGCAGTTGGACAAGGATCATTGCAGCCCCTTCCAACTGGAATTCCTCCTTCTCTTCTCTTCTCTTCTCTTCTCTTCTCTTCTCTTCTCTTCTCTTCTCTTCTCTTCTCTTCTCTTCTCTTCTCTTCTCTTCTCTTCTCTTCTCTTCTCTTCTCTTCTCTTCTCTTCTCTTCTCTTCTCTTCTCTTCTCTTCTCTTCTCTTCTCTTCTCTTCTCTTCTCTTCTCTTCTCTTCTCTTCTCTTCTCTTCTCTTCTCTTCTCTTCTCTTCTCTTCTCTTCTCTTCTCTTCTCTTCTCTTCTCTTCTCTTCTCTTCTCTTCTCTTCTCTTCTCTTCTCTTCTCTTCTCTTCTCTTCTCTTCTCTTCTCTTCTCTTCTCTTCTCTTCTCTTCTCTTCTCTTCTCTTCTCTTCTCTTCTCTTCTCTTCTCTTCTCTTCTCTTCTCTTCTCTTCTCTTCTCTTCTCTTCTCTTCTCTTCTCTTCTCTTCTCTTCTCTTCTCTTCTCTTCTCTTCTCTTCTCTTCTCTTCTCTTCTCTTCTCTTCTCTTCTCTTCTCTTCTCTTCTCTTCTCTTCTCTTCTCTTCTCTTCTCTTCTCTTCTCTTCTCTTCTCTTCTCTTCTCTTCTCTTCTCTTCTCTTCTCTTCTCTTCTCTTCTCTTCTCTTCTCTTCTCTTCTCTTCTCTTCTCTTCTCTTCTCTTCTCTTCTCTTCTCTTCTCTCCTCTTCCTCTTCCTCTTCCTCTTCCTCTTCCTCTTCCTCTTCCTCTTCCTCTTCCTCTCCCTCTTCCTCTTCCTCTTCTCTCCCCCATTTTTCCCAGCCCTTCCACCCAGCAAAGCCAGCTCTGCCCAAAGCCTTGTGCTGGTGCAGACAAGGACCCAAAGCCAGGTCCTGGCAGCTGTGCTGAGCTGATGGCTGTGACACTGCCCCTTCAGAGGGGACACTGCCCTCTGGGGACATCTGTCTGTCTGTCCATCTGTCCCTTCAACAGCTCCGCTTTGGGGTGGTTAAAGGGGAGGGGTGAGTCGCCCCCGCGCTGCACCAAGTCCTGCCCTCCCTTGGGTTTGGGGCCACAGTTTGGCTTTCTGGTATCGCACACCCGAAATTCAACCCTGGGTGACTGCCTCGGGTTCGTCGGGACCGTGGCCACCAGCAGAGCATTCCGAAGGCGGGATGTCCCCGCGGGAGCACCGCAGGGATGGAGCCGTGGCGCTGCTGGGCGCGGCACGGCTCTTACCCTTCAAATGCCAGTTCGTTGTGGGGTCGGGGAGGGTGGGGGGAGAGGGGAAACCAAATCACCACTGACACAGAATGTATTTGATGGATTTATGGCAGTGCCTGGAATTGGGAGGCCTGAGGCCCCTGGTGTGGGGTCAGACCCGCAGGAACTGGAGCCACATGGTGGGGCAGCTCAGGGCCGCTGGTTCCGCCCTGCACTGGTGTAAATCAGGAATAATTGCACGAAAGGGATCGGCGCTGTGGATTCACACATCAGCGAACAGCACGGGAGGGGCCAGCTCCGGGCTCTTCGCAGCTGCTGTTCTGGGACAGCTCCCGGTCCCAAACACTGCTGGAAACCCAGAGTGGGTCCAGCTCACCCCTGGGGCTATGCTGGGTTTACACCAGGGCCAGGACAGCTGGGGTTGGCCCGGTGGAGTTCCTTTAATGCACTAGATGAGATGAATGTACGTCCCAGAGGATGAAGCCACGCGGGTGGGATTTTGGGGAGGCCGCAGGGAGGTGACAGCTGTCCTTGGGACACTTTGACGGCCGTCTGTCCTACTGACAGCACCCTGGGAGCGAGTAACTCCCTGCAGCCGTGAGAGGGGGAGCCCAGGGAAGGGGAGCAGAGGTGCTGGCAGTCCCCAGGAGCCGTCTGCGGGAGGAATGGCCAGGCCTGGGAGAGCTGGGATGAGCTGTGAGCCTGGAACAGGCCCTTTCCATGGGGCTGGGGTCGCTGTGGGATGCTGGGGCCGCTGGTTTCCCTGGGCACCGCATCCATGGGGGGGTGTGGAGCAGGGAAAAGCTCCGCGGAGCCTGAAATTCCCGTTGGGGCTCTGTGGAGCCAGAGGGGATTTGCTGCGGGAGGCACAACTCGCTGCCTTCCTCCTGCCGGGTGGGAGCGCGGGGCTGAGACAGAAACAGCCTCTTGTGTTGACAGGGAGAAGGCTGCTGGCTCGGGTGCCTGTCTGGGTGCATCATTCCCCCTTCCCGGCGGGTTTGGGCGCTGTCGGAGCCGTTCTGCTGCAAAGCTTCCTCATCCCGGGCTTTTGTTTGGAGCAGGAGGAAGGAGGAAGGGACGGAGGCTGCGCTTTGCCGTGAGATCCCGGAGAGGTGGAGCGAGCAGGGAGCGGCGATTTGGGTTTGTCGGAGATGGCCGATGGAAGGTTTGGTGTCAGTGAGCTGTGGTCGCCCGCTGGCTCCGCGGCTGGAGCAAGGAGTTCCCAGCGGAGGGAAGGAGGCTGGGCCTTGCTGCCTGTGTCTCTTTGGGAGACACCCAAGGAGAAGCAGGGATTGATCAAGTTCTGCCTTGGGAAAGAACCAGCTCCCGGTTTTCCGGGTGATGGGAGCGGGTGTGGAGGCTTTCCCTGCACCCATCACCTGCAGAGCTCTGCCTGTGCTGGCTGTTAATTAGCAGGGGGTGCTGATCCCGCTAATCCAGTGATCATCAGCAGGGGCTGAATCCGTTTGGAGAAGAGCCTCGGGATTTGTTAAACCAGGCAGCTCCAGGGAGTGCAGAGGGCCCGATCCTTCGGGAGGGGCTGGGGGGATGGCAGAGGAGCTGTGCTGTGAGCGTGGCTCGGCTCAAAGGCAGCTGCTCCGTCAAACAAGTGACAATCACAGGGCCTAAATGAGTCTGGATTTGTCGTCTGCCCGCACAAACCCCGTCAGACTTGTTTGGCTTTGTGTGGCAGGGAGATGGGACTCAGTCAACTCGGCAGGGTTTGCGCTGAGGAATGAAACCATCCTGGGCCTGAGCCAGGCATTCCCCAGGGCTTACCTCTGGGAGCCTCTGGCAGCTGGGCAGCAATGGTTACTCCCCAAATTTCGTCCCAATGCCACCCAAAATGTCGTGGCCCCCGGCCAAAGCACTGGGCGGGTGCTCCTGCTGGGAGCTGGGCCGTGTCCTGGGCTCAGCTCCCTTCCCCAGCCTCCTCTGGAAGCACGGAACCACGGGATGGTTTGGGTTGGAGGGGGCCTTGAATCTCATCCCATTCCAGACCCCCGCCAGGGGCGTCTTCCGCCAGGCCAGGGTGTTCCAAGCCCCATCCACAGGTCCCTGCAGGTCTGGGGTGGGGAGGTGGCCCTGCCATCAGCAATGCCACCAGCCTGGAGACCCTGGGACTTGTCCCCGCTTTCCCAAACCCCACCAGACCATCAGGATGCTGCAGATCCCTCCCTGCTGCCCTTCCCCTCGCTGTCCCCGACTTGGTGGCGAGCAGGATGAGGGGTTTGCATGAGGAGCACCTTGTGGTGGCCCTGCGGTCCCAAACTCTTGGGCAACCCAGAGTCCTTGGGCATCCCAGCACGGTGACACCAAGATCACGGCGTCCCCAGCTGAACCCAACCGATGTGGCTCCAACATCCCAGTGGGGGTTGGGGTTGAATTTTATCCCAAAGCAGCAGGAAAGCTCGGCAGACCCAAACCTGACCCTTATGGATCTTCAAGGACCATTTCCCTCTCAGGCAGCTCCAGGTTGGGCTCCCTCCTGGAGCAGCCCCTTCACTGGATGCTCCTGGTCCCTGCCCTCGTGGTGGGGCCGATGGAGAGCACGGGAACACCCCGCTCGCCCCTTCCGACGGTGTCAGGGCTGGGATCCACGGAGCCGGGAGAGCGGTGGCACGCTGGCGCTGGTTATTAGGACAGCGAATGGTGCCAGGAACGACTCCACACCGCAGCTAATGACAACCCTGTGCACATTCACTTCATCGCTAATTAATCTCCTCGACTCTCCTAATGCACAGAACGGAGCCTTGGGTTTGCGGGAACAACCCCGAGCGTTTGCATTCCCGGTTTCCTGTAATTGGGGAAGCGCGGGGAACGGGGAGCGCGGAGCCCGCCGCTCACATCGAGTCGTTCACCTTGGCAGAGAATAATAATGAGATGATCATCTCCTGGAGTATTTAATTAGAAATGTCGCGGTTAATTGATTTCTTGGCTATGTTAATTAAGAAATAATGAGGACCAGGTTGCAGCAAAAGGTGCCAGCGAGAAGTTTTGAGTCTCTCCTGGAGGATGGGGCTGTTGGCTGCTCCCTGAGCCGGCCAGGGGACAACCAGGGGATGAGCCCGAGGTAGTGTCACCCGTGTCCCAAACCTTCCAGCCTGGGCACGGCTCAGCTCCTTCCATTCTTCCTTGTTGCTCATTTTCCTGCTCCCCATCCTGGGGGTGTGCCCAGGTCCCGGCAGGATGGGCAGGAGGTCACCGTGGGCATCACCGGGGCGTGTGGTCACCTGTCCGGTGCTGGGCCCTGCCACCCGGGGACAGGAGACGCTGGGAGAGCCCTGCTGGTGCCGCCTGGTCAAGGGATGTGGTGTCCCCTCCTCTTGGAGGGCCGGGATGGAGATCCAGAGCCTGGGATTCCCTTGGGAGGAGCGCGGGGGCTCCTGGGGTGTGAGACCCTGGCAGCCCTGGGCAAAGGTTTGGGCACAGATCAGCTCCCCTGGGATGCTCCGGGGATGTTCCCGGGTTGGATGTGGAGGTCTGGAGTGGTCCTGGTGGCGGTGGCTGTCCCCAGCTCCGGGTGTGTCCCCGGGTCCCTTTAGGAAACGCCACTTTGGGCTTTTTCCCGCTTTTCACGGCTTCTTCCACCCCCGGCGTCTCATCCTTGGACCTGAGCACACCCTGACAGCAAATCCCTCGGGAATGGCGAGGGGTCAGCTGCCAGCACCGGCCATCTTCCAGCGGGCATGGGCACCCCGGACACCCCGAACACCCCCCGGACACCCCGGGACCCCCACGGCTCCGGCTTTTTTAACCCTCTCCGTAGGCGCCGACCGCGGCTCTTGGTGTAACACTCGGATCTGTCGGAATAAAAGAGGTCAAACACTTGGTGTGCCCCCAGCTCCGTGTGGAATTTCGGTGGGAATGGTGGGATTTAAAGGACAAGGGTACTGTGGGCTGGTTCTACAGGGAAGAAGCTGCTGGGGATGGGGTTTTTCCCTGGAATGTCAGGGCTTTCCCAACAGCAGGAATGGTGAATTTTGTGTGTCGGTATATAATTATACATAAATAATTACAACATCTGTGTAAGGCTATAACATAAAAATATGTATAATTATAGGCATAATATATATAATTATCATCTAGTACATATAATAAAATATATAAGCCAATTGATATATTTTAAAATATGTAATTAGATATTATTATATATAATATACACATTATAAAACACAATCTATATTTTATATATACATATTACATCCACAAATATATGCATATATGATGTGCATACTGTTAAAATATATGTAATATATATAAAATATGATGTGTTTTTCCCCAAATTCCAGGAAAACCTGGGAAGGACTCCTGACCTTTCTCCCCTGAGCTCTCCCCACCCCCAAGTCCCTCATTCCTGGGGGTCGCAGTGGGGCCAGCCCAGGGTGCCCCATGCCCAGGGGGTCTCCCCGCAGGGGATATTCCCGAGGGATCCATGGGGAAACGGAGCTGTTTGGAAGCTCTCCCGACATTCAGTCCCTCTGCAGGTGTGGAGCTGCCAGCCCCGGAGCTGCCACATGCCTGTCACACCTGTGAGACCCCGGGGGACACCCCCAGGGACACCCCCAGGGACACCCCACATACCTGCCACACCTGTAGGACCCCTGGGGACACCCCCAGGGACACCCCCAGGGACACCCCTGTCCTCACCCACCTCCATGGGGCCACCAAACTCTGCTTGTTCCATCGCTCCCGGTGACTCCCAGTGACTCCCAGTGACTCCCAGTCCCCGTCCCACAAGGAAACCACTGTCCCCCACCATGAGGAGGGCACGGGCCCCTCGTCCTCGCCCCTCCCAGGTATCCAGATGAGTTTCCAGCACGTTTTGCCTTTTATTTCCACGCAGTAACACTCACTACAGCTGCTACCTACGGCAGGGAACGCACGCACACGGGCACGGAAAGAAAGAATAAATTAAAATAAATCGTCATAAAAAACCCAAACAGTGAACCAACGGAGAAAATGAGGGAGTGGAGGGGAGGGGAGGGGGGTGGAAAAAAAAGGTGGAAAATGATAATAAAAAGGCAAATGAAGAAGGGGGTGGAACATTTCTGGTAGGACGCGTTGGTTGGATCTCACGGACTCCAGCGCCGAGGAGGATGCGCGGTCCCGGGGCCGCCCTGGCAGCCTCCTCTCCCTCCTCGGCTCGGCGGGAGCTCCCCGAAAAGCCCCTCCGAGGGACGCCCCGGGGGGACGGGGGTCGGTCCCCGCCCGGGCCGGCGCCCCGAGGAAAGGCCGCGGGTGGCGGCGGCGGCTTGGGCCACGTCCCTACAGTCCGGTGGGTGCCGCCGCCTGTGTCCCCCCTTCCTGCCCCGGGGTCCTCTCCATGGTGGCCGCACCAGGAGCCTGTCCCTGCCTTAGTCGTTGGAGGTGACGTCGATGTCTTCTCCGCTCGACTGCTTGGTGGCGAGGCGCCATCGGTTGATGTGGTGCGAGCCCTTCTTCTTCTGGTCCGAGTCGGGGCCCTCCTCCTCCAGCTTCTGCCGTTTGTATTTCGTCCGCCTGTTCTGGAACCACACTTTCACCTGGGACACGGAGAGACGGGCACTCGTGGGGTCCTGGCACAGCCGGCCCCGCACAGGGACGCTGCTGCAACCCGGCAGGAAGCTCGGTTTTCCTTGGAAAACTGTCCCTCCCTGTCCCTGTCCCTCCAGGAGCCCCCACAGCCACCCTGCCCTGCCTCAGTTTCCCAAGGCAAGTGTGGTTGCTGCCACCTCCCAGCCCTGCTCGGCTGCACATCCCAGCCCTGGAGAAACCCCGAGGGGTGAAGGACGCTCGGTGACAGCTCAGGCACAGGACAGCAGCACAGGGGACCCTCCGTGCAGCACCCAGAGCCCGCCAGCCTGGGCTGGGCTGTGCCTGGATGGGCACGGGACGGTGGCAGCAGCCAAACCCAGCCCTGTTCCGGCTGTCACCGGTGCCAGGATGCCACGGGCACAGCGGCCGTGGCTCCAGTGACCGCTGGGATGACACTTGGAGCCACCCCCACACCTCCTGCCAGGACTGTAATTACAATTATCGATCATTAATTGACCACTTTGAGGTTTCAGGAGACCTTTTCCACTGTGCTGGTGCCAAGCACCGTCCCAGGAGCCCGGAAAGGCAGCGGAGTCTCCATCCTTGGGGATCCCACTCTCCTCACCTGCTGAGACCTCAGGAATCCTGATCCAACCCCACAGTCCTCGATTCCACCACTGGGAGCACGGGCTGGGCTGGGGGGCGGACAGGGCAGCACGGACACGGGGCAGTTGGGGATGCTGAGGGCTCCCACACGGTCAGTGGTGTGGGACTCTGGGCACCCGGGGATGCGGGATGCCAGAGGCAGGGATGCAGGATGCTGTAGGTGGGATGCAGGATGCCAGAGGCAGGGATGCAGGATGCTGTAGGTGGGATGCAGGACACTGCAGCCAGGGAGGAGGGGTGCTGGTGGCAGCGGTGAGGGATGCAGGATGCTGCAGGAAGCAGCGTGGATGGGGTGGGGGATGTGGGAATGCTGCAGGCAGTGGTGTGGGATGCTGTGGATGGGGTGCAGGATGCTGCAGGCAGTGGTGCGGGATGTGGGACGCTGCAGGCAGGGGTGTGGGATGCTCCATCTGGGAATGAGGGATGCGGCAGGCAGGGGGATGCTGCAGGTGGGATGCAGGATGTGGGATGCTGCAGGTGGGATGCAGGATGTGCCAGCTGGGCTGGTGAAGGATGCTGCAGCTGGGATGCTGCGGGGAGCGGTGTGGATGCCCCGGGCAGCTGCTCTGGGTGCTGCGGGCAGGGGTGTGGGGTGAGGGATGGCAGCGGGGTGGGATAGTGCAGGCAGCAGTGCGGGATGAGGATGCTGCAGGTGGGATGAGGCTGCCACAGGCAGGATCCAGGCTGCCCCAGGCGGGATCCAGGCTGCCCCAGGCGGGATCCAGGCTGCCCCAGGCGGGATCCAGGATGCCTCAGGCGGGATCCAGGCTGCCCCAGGAGGGCTGTGGACGCCGCCTGGCTCCCAGGCCCGCAGCACTAGGTGCCGCTGCTCGGCCGCCGCTGCCAGCCCAGCCCGGGCTGAGCCTCCTCCCGCTGCAGCTGTTCCGGACCCTGCGGCCGCTGGCACCGCTCCCTGCCGGGATCATCGGCCCTTTTCCCTCTCTCCTTCAGCACCAGCCGCGGGCACCGCCTGCTCCCTGCTCCGGAGCCTTCCCGCTGGGCACGGGCCGGCATTCCCAGCTCGGGGGCCGGCATTCCCAGCTCGGGGGCCGGCATTCCCATCCCGGGCTGGCATTCCCATCCCGGGCTGGCATTCCCATCCTGGGCTGGCATTCCCACCTCGCTGCATTCCCTGGAGCCGCAGCCAGCACAGCAGCAGCCCTTGACTTTCCGGCTGCCCCGGCTCTGGGAACGGCTCCTCCTGGCCCCGGGATGTGTCCTGACCCCTCCCGGGACACAGCCCATTCGCTTTCCTACCTTTGGGGCATTCCCGGAACAATACCGAGCTGGCGCCTTCCATTCAAGCACCGCGGAGCGCTTTGCAAACTTTAATTAAAGCTCGCGGCCCTCTGGGAGCGGGGAAGTCGCCTTATCCCCGAATTATGGAGGGGAACGAAGGCGTGAAGCGGTTTATCCGCCTGAGCGAGGCTGTGTGGAGCAGGGAGGGAGAGCGGCGGCTCCGCCCGGCTCGCTTCGGGGGCACGGCCGGTGCTGCGGGATGAGGCTCCCCGGCATTCCCAGCCGTCCCAGCTGCGGGAATGGGGATGTCTCCAGGCTGCAGGAGCTCCCTGGCCCTCCGATGCCGCATCCCGCACTCCAGCGGGCCGCAGCCGCGGTGGGGAAAGTGTGAGCAGCTCGCAGTGGGCACCGGGGATAAGCTGCCCCCTGCGCCGCCTCATCCCCACTCCGGGAGCAACTGGTTTAACCCCCGAGCCCGGCGTTTTATCCCTTCCCGAATTAACCGTTCCCGTGCCGGGCTTTGAGCACCCAGCTGCTGTGCCATCCCGAGCTGCCAGCCCCGCCACTCCCGGGGGAATGTCCCCAGGGTCACCTCCCCCCCCGTGCTCCCGCTGCGGGGTGGGGACGGTCCCGGGATGGCTCCCGCGTCCCGGTCCTACCCCAGCCACAGCTCCCACCGCTGGGTTTCCCTGCGCGTTCCCAGCTGTGCAGTGCCCTGAGGGCCACCACGGCCGCGGGGACATCCGGCTCTGCGCCGGGAATGCCGATGGCACCCGGAGAATCGGCCCTGGCCCGAAGGTGACGTTGCCATCACGGCGCTGGGGGCAATTAAAACCCGGTGGCTCCGTGTGGAGCTTCCCCGGGCAATGTCCCAAAGGCTGAGAGCGCTGCGACGGGCGTGGAGGGGACAGGGAGGGACCGGCCCCGCTGTCACAGGGTGCCACCGCTTGTGCCGGGCTATCACCCAAAGTGCCACCACCCCCAGCGCCAGCGCTGCACCTCCGCCTGTTCCTGCTGTCCCCGCTGGGACTTTCCTCCTGAAAACACCTCGGAACTTTTGGGAGTTTGTTTTTGGGGACAGTTCTCAGGGAGGGGGACAGTTGCCAGCCCCGGGCTGCGCACTGCGGCCGCTCGCCGGCCCTATCTGGGCATCTTTCTCCTCCTGTGGTTCCCAGGCATTCGCTCCGTTAATTATTAATTATTAATTACCGAGTGGCTGCGATTCCCGGCCGGCCCTGAGCCCCCGGCCAGGGCTGCTCCGTCCCTGCAGGGACAGCTCCAGGAGGGGACACCGGGATACTCAGTGACTCCGTAACCACCCCAAAGCCAGGAGGGGACACCGGGATACGCAGTGACTCCATAACCACCCCAAAGCCAGGAGGGGACACCGGGATACGCAGTGACTCCGTAACCACCCCAAACTCCCCTCTGGCAGGAGCCAGGGGGAGGCCTTTGCTTTGGGAATGCAGATTTGAGGCCCTAAGTGGGATTTGCCCCACGAGCTGCCGGGGGTGGAGTGGCTTTGCTGGGAATTCTGGGGTCCATCGCTCCAGAGGAACCCAGGGAAGCGCCTTTCCAGCCCAGGGTGCTGCCACAGGAGGTGAAGTGACGTGGTGCCGCCAGCGCTGGGCACGGCGAGGCGATGCCCAACCCGACAGGACACAGCACGGTGCCCCCAGCTCATCCCATTCCCCCGGCATGCATCCCAGATCCCAGCCCGGCACATCCATCCTGGAGCACCCCTGGTGCCTGGAATCCCTGCTGATCCCAGTGCCCCCAGTGCCCCCAGTGCCCCCAGTGCCTGGAATCCCTGCTGATGCCGGTGCCCCCAGTGCCCCCAGTGCCTGGAATCCCTGCTGATCCCGGTGCCCCCAGTGCCTGGAATCCCTGCTGATGCCGGTGCCCCCAGTGCCTGGAATCCCTGCTGGTCCCAGTGCCCCCAGTGCCTGGAATCCCTGCTGATCCCGGTGCCCCCACCCTGCCTGGAGCCCCCACCACACGCCCGGCTCGATGCCGCCTGGGTCACACCCCCGTGTCCCCCATCACACCCAAACCCCACAGACGGCTCCGCTTGCTCAGACCATCCCGCATTCCCTTCGGAGCCCTCCCTGCACCTGCTGCACCCCGATCCCACTCACGGAACACCTGGATTTGCCTCAGGACCCTCAGCTGCGTTCTGTTGCCCCAGCCCCTTTGATTTTGCCGTTCCCTGGGCCTGCTGTTCCGATCTTATCCCGAATTCACGCAGCTCCTTGGCAGGAGGACGGCTCGGAAGGGGTTAAACACCTGCACCGTCCCCACCCCATATCCCAAGGCATTTCCTGATGCTGGGCAGGACCTGAACCCTTCTCACCTTCCCTGGGCTGCTCCAGGTGCTGCTCCCCGGCTGGGGGACCCGGAGCTGGCACAGCCCGAGGACAAAACTCCCTTTTCCGGGGGGAAGAGCAGCTGGGAGACAGGGCCAGGCACAGCCATAACCCGAATCCTGTCTGGGAACTGTTAAATCCATCAAAAAATCATAAAACCCCCCCAAGACTGTGGGTTTGGGGCCCCAGGTGAAAACATACCGGTGTCACAGCGGGATGGGCGTCGTGGATAAGGGGGGCTCGTTTTCCAGGGAAATTTGATTCCGTGCAGGATTTATCACTGAATACACAATTATTAATAATAATAATAATAATAATAGTTATAATATCCTGGGTTTGGCACGGCCGCCAGCCCCTGGCTGTCCCACTCTAATCCCAGTACCTGGATGCATCCCATCCCAAATCCCGTCCCTCCGCACACTGGGATTATTTCCCTCCAGGTAATTAAAACAGATTTTTTTTTTTAAAGATTATTTTCCCAAAGCCACGAAACAGAAGGGAAAAGGCTTTCCCTGCTGCCTGAAGGCCCTGCTGCCGGGTGCACATTCCCGGATGGATCCTGGGGCCGCGGGAAGGACGGGAGCCTTTCCCGGCCCTGCAGCCGCCTCCCGTTGTCCCTGCGCTCAATCCCTGCCAGCAGCAGCAGCTTCCCAAAATCGTGGAGACACCGGGCTACCGAATAGGCTGCAGCACATAAAAAAATGAAAATTAAAAATATCTGCATGGCCTCTTTCCACTCCTGCATCTCCCTGGGATTTCGGTTCGGATGCCGCTGCGTTTCCCCAGTAAATCCCATTATCGCATTTGGGCTCCGGGCGATGCTGGAAAAGGCCGGGGAATGGCTGAGCTCCCCCTCGGGCATCCCACAGCTGCCCTTTCCGCCCAGACAAGTTCCTGGTTGTTCTTTGACCTTTGGATTTTGTCCTTTTTTTCCCTTTTCTCTCCGTTCCAGCCCGGAGAGGTGGCGGGAGCAGCGGAAGGGACCCGAGCCGGGTGTCAGCGCTGAGCCCCGCGAGCTGCTGAGGACAGCGTCACCCTCGGGATTCAAACACCCTCTGGGATTGGGGGGCTCGCTCCCTGCTCCCCGACGTCCACACCTGCTCCTTCCCGCCATCCCCGTGCCGGTGACATTTTCCTCCCGGGAACTTCCCGCTCCCGGGGATGCGTTTGGGGGTTTTGTTTGGCAGAGCCCGGGCGAGGACGAGCCAGGCGGGTCCTGGGAACACCCACGGCTCCAGCTTTATTTCCCAATTAAATTAAAGCGTAAAAATTCAATTAATTCAGCACGCAGGCCCAAGCACCTCAGCAGAATTTGGGGAAAACTTTCTTGCTCCCCTCAGTTACTGAATATCCCGGGGAAAAATGCTCCTTCCCCTGGAGCATTTGGGAACAGCCACTCACCGGGACACCGGGCTCCGACACACAGAGATGCTCAGCCCCAATTCCCTCATTTTCCCCAGCTCTGTGCACTTTTCCTTTCATCCTGGTGCTTCTCCTGGGTTTCCTGATATCTAAATTCCTGGGAAATGCCTGTTCTGATCCCAGAAAGTCTCATCCAAAACCAGCGCCCTTCGGCAGCACGGTCCCCACACCCATCCTCAATTCCGGGTGTTGGTGCACAGACCCGGAGCTGCTCGGCTGAGCCACGGTTTTCCAGCTTTCCAGGGAAGGCTTCAGGCTGCTGCTCCTTTCCTAACTGGATTTTTAAACCCATAAATTGCTCCCAGGGAAAACACCCCGAGCAAGCGAGAAACAACACCGGAAAACCGCTCCGGAGCGCGGGATGATGCCAGAGCTGCGTTCCCGGCCCCAAACCCGCCACAGCGACTGTAACACCCCAATGCTGCCGCACAAAAAGCCCCAAGCCCACCCCGAGGAGCCCAGGAACGCCCGCGGGGTCTGGCCGTGCTGGGGTTCCTGGGCGATCCCAGCCGGGGTTTCACGCAGGAGCTCTGTGCGGGTCTGGTGCTGCTCCGAGCGGCCGGTGCCGGGCTGCTCCCAGGCCGGGGGTCCCGGGACACGGCGGGGCAGGTGTGGGACAGGTGTGGGACAGGTGTGGGACAGGTGTGGGACAGGTGTGGGACAGGCGGGTGGCGGTACCTGTGTCTCGGAGAGGCTGAGGCTGCTGGCCAGCTGCTTGCGCTCGGCGCCCACCACGTAGTGGTTCTTCTCGAAGGCCCTCTCCAGGCGCAGCAGCTGCGACGGGGAAAAGGCCGTGCGGATGCGCTTGGGCTTGCGGGCGAAGGGGCCGTGCAGCAGGAGGCTCTCCTGGGACACCTCGCTCCCTGCGGGCACAGAGCACGGGTCAGCAGCGGCACCCCCGGCCCCCCCGCCGCACGGCGATGTCGGGGTGACCTCCTCGCCCTGTGACACGGGGAGGGCACGAAAGGGGAATTGCGGGGTTTGGGGCGCCTTCCCCACCCTAAAATTGCAGCGTTTGTCCCTCATTCTCCCTCTTGGCTCCTCTCAGTGCCACGGTGCGGTTGGACACAGCGCCAGAGGGAGGGGAGGGAGAGAGGAAGAAAGAGAAGGAGAAGGGATGGACGGGGAGAGCAGAGGGAAGAGGAAAGAAAGAGAGAGGGAGGGTGGGAGGCAGAGAAAAAACGGAGAGAGAAAAAGAAATTATAAAATAGGAGAAAGACTGGGAAAGTGACGGGAAAAAAACAGAAAAGGAAAACTAAGAAAGAAAAAAGTGGAGGGGAGAAAGGAAGAGGGAAGAGGAGAAGGAAAGAAAGAGAGAAGAAAAGTGGGAAAGTAATAAAAAAAAGAGGGAAAGAAAGAGAAAGAAAAACAAGAGGGAAAAGAGAGTGAAAGGGGACGGAAAGAAAGAGACGAGAAGTGGGAAAGCAAGGAAAGAAGGAAAGAAGCAAAGGATAACGAACGAGGGAGGGAAAGCCGTACAGCAGGCGAGCGAAACAAGGCAGAAAGAAACGAAAGCAAGGAAAGAAAAAGAAAATTAAAGGCGGAGAGAGAAGGCAGGACAGAGGGNCGGCGGAGCCCCGGAGACAAGCGAGGGGTTGGTGGCGAGCAGATAAAACTAATCCGGGCTGCGGGACCCCCCCGGCACCGCGGCGGGACAGAGGGGACGGCGATGGAGGGGAAACGGAGAGGCGAAAAGGAGAAAAAAAA
>VZTD01003564.1:233344-256720 GCA_013397725.1 Rhagologus leucostigma | reverse complement strand
GGGGAGGATCTCCGGCAGGGCCCGGAGCGCAGCGTGGACGCGGACGGGGAGCGGGGCGAGGGGTCCCGGACGGCCGCGGATGGGCCGGGGAGTCCTTGACAGCCAGGCCCGCACCGGGAGGCACCGGGGGATCCCTGACAGGGACCGCCGCGAGGGGCGGGGGATCCCCGCTGNCGGGGCCCGGGCCCGGGGCAGCCCCCCGGGGGTGCGGGAGCTTGACAGCCGCGCTCGGACGTGTGTCGGGGGCCGGGATGTCACCTGACAGCGGCCCCGGGGGCCCCTGCTGGCCCCCGCTTCCCTGCGGAGCGGGGCTGTGCCCGAGGCTCCGCATCCCCGAAGCTCGGTGTTTCCCCGAGCACGGCGCGGTCCTGCCCCGTGTGACAGGCGGGGGACGGAGCCGGGGGTCTCCCTGCCAAATATTTGCCTATTTCTTTGGGTTTTGGGATGGTGGCTGGTTTACTGGGTCAGTGTCTTGTAGACTTTGTCCTCCCCTTTCTCCAAAATCGTACTTCTGAAATTTTACTTTCGTTGCATTTTTAATCCTGTTTTAGCTTTATGGACCATGAATTCGGGTTGAGGTGGTTGAGCCTGATCATGGCCTTACCATCTCTCACATCAAAAGCCAAAATGTGTTCCCATCCTTGCGTCTCTCTTCCATAGTCTCCTGACTTTATAACTCCTGGTTTTGGCCCTTGGTTTGTGGTTCTTCGCCCTGTTAATTACGTAGCAGAGAACTGGAAGCTACTTGGAATGTGGGTTTCCATCCGATGGCCTCAGGACACGCATTCACTCTCCTGGTAGCTGTGTGTTGTCAGGAGCCACTTGGGGAATCTGGAGGTGGTGGGAGCTCTGGGAGCAGGGACAGAACCTGTGGCTTTACCCTCATCCATTGAAACAGCCTCAGTTTTCATTTTCAGGAGCCGTGCACCTTCTTTCCTGGTTTATTTCATCTGTCCTCCTTGCAGTAATTTAGATTGCACCTGCACTTGTTTTCCAGGGGTGTGGAGTTTTGGGGTGAATCCTGTAAGAGTCGTGTTTCCCGAGGTCATCCTTGAGGACCTTGGGATCATCCCTGGCGCCTCTATGGGAAACAGGGAAGTTCTGGCAGCTGCTTGAACATATGGGGAGAGATGGGCTCTAAAATCATCATCTGTCTGCCTGCTTGAGTTCTTAAGAAGTGTTCTTACTCAAAGCTTTTCTCAACTGTCTGAGAGTATAAAAGAGAGACTTTTTTTTTATTTCGGAGAGTTCTAAGTCTGAAACATCTTGGTTTAAAAGACGAAATTACCACAACTTCTTTTTGGACTTGAATTCGTTGCTACAGGCAGTCGGCAGTCGCCTAAAAAGGTTTGAGTGATAATAACCAGTGACAAAATTTGAGTTACAATTTCCAGAAGAAGCTTTTTTTTCCAGTTGTTTTCGAAAGTTTAAACTGTCCTGGAGGATATAAAAAGCATTTTTTTTCCTCGGTGGAAGAGACAGACATATTGGTATAAATGGCAGTGCTGTTGTCACAAGAGAAAAGTGGCAATAGCACATGTAGTTACTGAATTAAAGGTATTTTTAAATAGATATTGTTGTCTATGGGATTGTTGGCTTTTTTAAAATTAAATTAATTTCTGCTGCTGTTGGAAGGGCTGGTGCTGTTGTGGACACATTCTCCCACTCCATGAGGTCATGAGTCCCATCTCCAGCTTGCAAAGGGAAAAAAGTCTGTCATGAGACCTATTGTGATTATTCTGTGAAAGCAAAATCTGTGTTTGTCCCTGGTTTTCTGTCCGTTACCTGTGGCACAGGTGTGGCCGTCCTGGCACTGGGGTGGGTTGGGAATAACCAAAGGCATCTGTGTGGAGTTAAAGGGGAAGTCCTGGTTTGCTGTGACCCTTATCTTTTACTAGATGGATATAAATGAATGGGTTTTGTCCAGAAAAATCCCCTGGAAGGCACTGGACCTCGCAGGGAGCTCCTGACTCACAGTGTAGCAGATGGGATCATATTTTAGGAGAATTCCCAAACTGCTTTCTCTCGGCAGTCAGCGTTGGCTGATGTTGGGACTCGCAGCCTAAGGGTGGAGGAACCTTTGCTCCTGTCAAACACGGGTTGGTTATGCAGATTTTAGCAATTTGGCGTTTATTTGCATATGAATAGGGAACCGGCAGAACTACCCTGCACCTCCAAATTCAGCCCTGCGATTCCAGACCTTCAGTCAGGTAGGGTGTCAGCTGGGGCCAGGTTAAGATGCCAGGAGAAATTCTACCTCTGCTTCCCAAGTTTTCCTCCCACTGGAGCGTACTTGCGGGGTGTCATCATGTCTGTCCTCTGCTTTTCTTCCCGCAAAACCCGTGTCCTGCTCCGGGTGCATTCCCTGAACGTGACCTCTGCTCCCAGCACTTCTGTGGAATATTCTTCCTGGCAAGACAGGTCCCCTGGGATTTCTGTCTGTCAGAAACGCATCCAGCAGATTCCGTTTGGAAAGTGTTTTATTTGTTACCTCCTGTAATGCAAACATTTATTCCTGATAAATGTCTCCGTCTCTAAACGTTTTAAGGATGCTCGTGCAGGTGATCCAGGGGCCTTGAGCTCCTGTTTCCCCTGTTCAGGGATTGTGATGTGGAGAAATACTGTAAGGCTTTATCTCACTTTTTATTTCTCTCTTCTGAGTGTGGTAGCTGTCTTCCTTAGCAAAGGAAGGAAGACAAGGAATTTGAGAGGGGACTGTGGGAGGCCACAGAGTTAGCAGTAATAATCTGAGATTTCTAACACTCAGCTGAATTGGTTTTAATGTCCCTTGGAGATGAAGCAATGAAAAGAACCAAAAGAAAAATATTCACCTTCCAAATACGGCATGAGAGTGTGTTTTCATCGACAAAAGCAGCAGCAGGAATAAACGCAACGTCCTGAATTGAACGGAGGGGAGAATCTCAGTTAATATTGCTGAGGGGGTGTGGGGAATCATATCTAGGATCTGGCAGTAGAATCAACGCTTGGCATTTTCTTTCTGGGAAAGCAGGGGATCAGAAGAACAGGAATCTCAGGAGCTGATGGGCAGAAAGGGCTTGGGATGTGACACCAAGGGAATAAGGATGAATGCCAGGTATTAAAACTGTGTATGGCATTAGAGCAATCATTAATGAACACCACTTAGTTCCAGGTGGCACGTGTCAAAATGGATGTTAAAATGCTTCGTAGTTAATTTTTGGGGGAAGAACAGTTTCAGGAGGGATTTGAGATCTTCAGAACCTGCTGGCTGAGGGAGTGGGAGTTTGATGTGATTTGCTTCATAGAGAGGCAGTGAGGACATGTCTTGCTCATCACTTGAGAGGCCATGCAGGGATTTGATACTGGATGGTTTTCAATCCAGCAAAAGTTTTGTTAGCCTAAGATCCCATGGATGTAGGATAATTCAGAACAAGACTTGGAACTTCGTGCAGCAGACATGGAAAGCAGAGACACGGATAAGTACCTTATATCACATGGTTAAATATGATCATTTTAGGTCTTTAAAGTACCAAAGCATCAGAGTTTTTGGGGTAAATTCGTGCAGGTTTTTTCAGCTGCCTCTGAACTGTGGCTGTCACCAGTTGGCTGCTCATTTGCTTTGACATCCACAAGGTTTGAAGGCACAACCTGCACGAGGAATGGAACAGATCCTGCAGCGAGTGAGGCACACGGAGTGCGAGGAGTAGCACCGAGAAAGGAAAGTGAGAAAAGAAAACAAATAGTGGCATCACTGGGGAGACAGCTCCGAGGAACAGGAACGAGGGAAGAACCAAGGTAGGCTTGAGAACACCTTGGGGACAGTGACAGGAAGCTTGAACTTGATAAGGCAGGGAGGAAGCAGCACATGGGGATTCAGGGAGATGAGATCTGAGTGACAGACACATATCCTGTGAATCAGTGGGGTAACTGGGGAGCTGGGAGAAGATTACAGTGATCAAGGCCCAGTGGTGATTAGGGCCAGGATTAGCATTTTTGTTGTCTGTGTTGAGAGCAATTAATGGATAAATAAACGACCTGCTCTGTGTTTGTGGGAGCCATCAATTTAGTGACTTTGTTTCTGGGATAGTTACTGATCCTCTTAGCACAGAGCAGGATGTGAACACCGTTCCTCTGCTCTGATTCCCACTGTGCACTTTGGGTCTTGCAGTTTCTAAGGTCAGCGTGTGAGTCTTGCTGTTGGTTTCGTATTTGAAGCTGATTAATTAATTTTATTTGTAAGAAAATGTCTGAAGTGTTGTCACTGCTCTGCACCCCAGTCACTGGAGAACGAAATAGTTGTGTGAACACAGATTTGAGGGTTGCATGATGGCCTGTGGGATTGTCCCTTTTCTTGGACTTGAATAAGACAAATTCAGGCATTAGCTCAGAATTATTTATGTGCTGGCCAGGAAAATAATGCCTTTTCCTTGCACATTGGTGTATATGAAAAAGCCCATTTTTGGTGACATGGTGAAGCCTGTTGGACTAACACTGGGCCTTGAACTGGACAGGGCCACTGACTCACTTTCTGTGTCCATGTCACATTGCTCTACCCTTTTTTCTCCTTGTAAAATGGAGATTTTAACTAATTACCTCTGGTCTTATGAGTAATAATAGCAAGTTTGATTTCTGAGGATGTGCGTAGCTGGAAAGCCAGAGCTGCAGATAGAAACCCCGTGAATGATGTGCCCAAAACACATGGAAATAAGTTTGTTTTCTCTGAGGACATAGCCAGGGAGGCCTGGCTTTGTGACGGGCTGCATCTGGTGTTCCCAGCAGCATTTCTTCTGCCCCCACTAATCCTGGCATCTGTCCTCCAACCTGTGTCCACTGCAGTTGCCTTGGTGCTCTCCGGTGTCACCTTTCACATTCCTGATCCTTTCCCCCTTCCGTGCAGTGCCTGTGCTCCGGAGCCACCCCAAAAACAGCTCCTTGCTGCTGCTTTCCCAATTCTTGTCGGGCCAGGGGGGCTGTGGGACCTGCTACGTGCTCTGTGCTCCAGTGGGCTCCTGCTGACCTGCCAGGAGGCAAAACATCACGGAAGAGTGCTGGGCTCCTTGCAACCTTTATTTGAAACTCATTTTGGAGTTCATGATGTCTTTCCATGCCATTCCTCACAATTCAGCCTTAATGACTGTAGAGAAGATAAGGACAGAAGATTCAGGCTGGTTTAGTGCACCTTTCAGCAAATCAGTGTTTTTCCAGACCTGTTTCTGATCCATTTCATTTCAGAAATGATAAAGGTATTTAAATGCTGAAGATATTTAAACATTTTGTGCTTAGAATGCCCCTAAAACAAATATCTTTTCAGTACCTCAAGGGAGCCCGCAAGAGAGATGGAGAGAGAATTTTACAAGAGCTTGGAGACAGGACAAGGGGGAATGGCTTCATGGTGAGGCCCTGGCACAGGGTGCCCAGAGAAGCTGTGGCTGCCCCATCCATGGCAGTGTCCAGGGCCGGGTTGGACGGGGCTTGGAGCAGCCTGGGATCATGGAAGGTGTCCCTGCCCATGGCAGGGGGTGGGATGAGATGTTCTTTAAGGTCCTTTCCAGCCCAAACTGTTCTGGGATTTTGGGGTTTTGTCTGCATGATAAAACTACAACGGGCACAGGTTTGGTTTGTTCTCTGGCAGGGAGGGAAGCTCAGGGCTCAGGGTCTGTGTGTGAGCAGGGCGTCAGTGCTGCACGAGGGTCTGGGGACCCTGACAAACAACTTGACTCTAATTTACTTTAGCTGTAGTTAAGATGAAAAGGTTCTCTTGTATTAATTTGTGCTAAATAGGGCGATTCTATATTCATAACAGTGTCTGTGATGTTGGAAGTGTGGACTTGCCTCTTCCCATGCTTCAGGAAGCACAAACCAGTGTGTGAATGTGTTTGGTGGGGTTGGCTTCTGTTCTCCCACCCTTCTTCCTGAATTGTGGAAAGTCCTTAACTAACAGGCAGGTTTTGTGGCATGTTTGTAAACTGATGCTCACGTGGCTTAGGCTCAGCTTTCCTGGTGGCTCAGATAATTAAAACCAAAATATCTCTGGGGTTTGGATGCTTTCTCATGGGTTTCATTTGCCCTGTCCTTCCTTAGTTGCAGCTCTTCCAGTGGATCCAGAGTAAAAGCAGCAAGACTGGGACTAACTGGGCTCTGGTTATAAATGAAAAAATTACTTTGATGATCAATATTAAAATCTGTAGCCATCATTTGAGGTGTCCTGTGGATGAATTGGAAATTAGAATATTCACATACTTTTGGTTCTTCACTTATCGTTTAAAAGTGTTTCACAGATAAATTGTGGTTTTGAAGGAGGTGACTGGAAGGGTTGGTGTCTCAGAACATCAGCTGCTGTGCTTGTCTGAAATACAATTATTTGCTTTCTAATTGGTTTTAATACTCATTTAATTTCTGCTAGAAAATCCAAGTTTATTCTGTCTGTCTTTTCCTCCCACAGAGTGAAAGATGTTGACTGCCTGTAGTGGAACAGCTCTTCTGAGGAACATATCTCTGTAAATCTTCCCTAAAATCACCTGAAGGCAAATATTCCGCCTGTGATGGACCCTCGGAATACTGCTATGTTAGGCTTGGGTTCTGATTCTGAAGGGTTTTCTGGGAAAAGCCCCTCTGTGGTAAACATTGGCACGTTGGTGGGCAAAGGGGAAGCAGAGCTCGAAGGTTGCACCAAGGAGGAAGAGGACGGGAAGAAGAAGAGCCGGGAGGGGAACAGCACGGAGAGCGGGAAGGGCGAGGCTCTGAGCGATGCACAGCAGCAGTTCTCGGTGAAGGAAACAAACTTTTCAGAGGGAAACCTGAAATTGAAGATTGGCCTTCAAGCAAAGCGGACAAAAAAGCCTCCCAAGAACCTGGAGAATTATGTCTGCCGGCCTGCCATAAAAACCAGCATCAAGCAGCCAAGAAGGGCTCCCAAGAGTGGGAAGATGACAGAGGAGAAGAACGAGCACTGTCCTTCGAAGCAAGTGAGTGATGTGGTAGTGAGGTGATTTGCAAGTCATGGTACATTTAAGCTGTGTTTAAAAGCTTCATCATCTCTGCACCACCGTGTTCTGCTGTTTTTCCGTGTAACCTCTGATACTGAAGTGTCTGGAGTTAGAAATGGTTTGATTTTGTGGCCATTAGCAGGAAAAAATGCTCTTTCACAGTTTGCCAATTTGTTGTTTCAACAGCAGTGAAAGATAATTCCCATGTTCACTTGGAGTGGGTTCATTTCTGGAAAGTAATGGTGAGATTTTTAGTCTCTTTTCTGTAACAAAGTGCAGGGATTTAGGTGTCTTGTCTCTCTTGAGATGGGGCTCTGGATGTGCTGTGCTTGTCTCTGGTGGCTGGATTTAGGTTTTTTCCTACCTGCTAGAAGCAGTTGTTTTGCTGTGTCCGTGAATGGCAGGGTCTGAAAAGTAAAACAGACTTTTTCCAAATGAGTTAGAAACCAGCCTGGTGATAACCTGCATGTAAATGCAGTGGCTGGAGAGATGTGCCGGGGCTTTTCCAAACACAAGGAAGTAGCCCTGCCTCGAGGATTTGTTTTTATGATCTCCATGATGTAATCAGTAAGAGCAGCAGTAGCAGATAGGGAAAATAGGATAAATGGCAAGGATTACAAATGTAGTTACATAGACGCTAAGTTTTTGAAGGGTTTGGTTACAACCTGCTTTTTTTTCCTATAAACGTAAAAGTTTTGTTAATCAAATGTTAGAATTCACCCTTATGTAGTACTGCCAGGTGACTGAGCAAGGGAATCCAGGGAATCCCTGGAAGCTGGAGTCCTTCCTTTGCAGGGCTTGTCTGTTCAGGGGGCTCCTGCTCCAGAGGTTCCCAAGGTTGAAGCATTTCCATTTCTCCAGCCTGCGTCCTGTTCTCAAGGCTCCCTGCATAAATTTGGGCTGGCAGGTCTCCTGAGGCAGAGCCTGCCCAAGGGGAAGGAAAATTCCTCACCCTGTGCTGAGGTGATGTCTGTCTGACATACCCAGACCTTTTCCTTTCCCCTGGCACACCCTGACTGGAATTGGCCTTGAGGAAGAGTCACCTTAAAGAGAAGTGAAATTTTGGGGTGACCTCATTGTGGCCTTCCAATGCCTGCAGGGAGCCTACGAGAGAGAGAGAGAGAGAGAGAGAGAGAGAGAGAGACTATTTACAAGTGCCAGGACAGGGGCAATGGCTTCCCACTGCTAGAGGGCAGGGTTAGATGGGATATTGGGAAGAAATTCTCCCCTGTGAGGGTGGGGAGGCCCTGGCACAGGGTGCCCAGAGCAGCTGTGGCTGCCCCTGGATCCCTGGAAGTGTCCGAGGCCAGGTTGGACAGGGCTTGGAGCAGCCTGGGATAGTGGAAGGTGTCCCTGCCATGGCAGGGGGTGGAATGAAATCTTTAAAATCCCTTTTAGCCCAAACCAGTCTGAGATTCTGTGATTCTGAGTAATAAATTATGTCCTGACAAAACAAGCATGCTGGATGTTACGTGTAAGGACTAAAATTGCTTTTTCCAGACTCTACAATGCAGTCACATCGGGGTTTTCCTCTTCTGGAAACAGAGGTGTTTTTAGTCAGCCTATTGAACAAGAAATCTCAAGTGTACGTTGCGTAACTTAAAATTTTGGCAAAGGCCTTTATTTTACATTCTTCCATTTCAGAACAAGCTGATTATTTCTAATGATGTTTCTAACTTTGGCTTGAAAAACATCGGAAGAGTCAATCACAGTTCATTATTACTCTGATGGTTTTCTTTTTTTTTTTCATTTTTCTTTTTCTTTTTTTGACAAGACTCTGTTGCAATGAGTTGAATATTGGGCCGGTCTGGAATATCCAACCAGTGATTTCTCTTGATGTCTGAATTGAGGTGGCCCCTGCAGCTGAAAATTTCTTATTCAAGGGAGGTTTAATGTTAAATTAGTCAAGGGAGGTTTAGGCTGGGTATCAGGAAAAGGTTCTTCCCCCAGAGGGTGCTGGGGCTCTGCCCAGGCTCCCCACAGAATGGGAATGGGCATGGGCATGGCCTGGAGGCTGCCAGAGCTCCAGGAGTATTTGGACAACACTCTCAGGGATGCACAGAGTGGGGTCGTTGGGGTGTCTGTGCAGGGCCAGGGGTTGGACTGCACGATCCCTGTGGGTCCCTTCCAGCTCAGGACATTCCATAATTCTCTGGCTCTACATGCAAGAGGCACCATTGCGTCTGGAGACTTTGCCTTTGCATCAAGAGATCGTGCCCTGGGAGCTTTTTACCAGAGAGAATAATCAATATTTGAATTCGCATGGTGACAGCAGGGATTCTTCATCCTTGACATCTTTGTTTTTATACCAGGATTCTTTTCCAGAGATCTATCCTGTTTCAAACGGAAAGTAGGAAGGGAGGCAAACATTAGTGATGTTGTAGAAAATTACTGATGTGATGCGTGGCACCGCTGATGCCACATCGGTTTTAAATTGCAGCTCCTCTCAGTGCAGTCACTGCTCTCCTGCCTGGCGAGCAGCCCCGGTGTGTGATGCAGAGGATGCAGATCTGTTGCATTAAATTTGCATTATTTACGAGAGCTCCAAATCCCTGACTCATGATAACTCACTTTAGATCCTCTGCTCTCTCCCGAATTGTTCTGAGATGGTGTTTAAGTCTGTCTGTTCCCTGCTGCCATTTTGCACTTTGGATTGTTAGCAATGACACTAAACAACATCCTGCTGATTCCTGAAGCGGGATTAGGAGTGTCTGTGTGGAAATAAATGGGAATGATGGTTTAAAACCATCACATGTTTTGAATATAATACCCGAGGGTTGTTTTTTTTGTCTTACTGCCATGAAATAAAGCGAGTTTTAGCACTGCAAATTACACTTCAGCAAAGGAAAGCTATCTGTAAATTTTTTGCTGTGGATGCAGAGGAGGGGAAAGCAAACATGTGATCCATTCAGAGCCAGGTGTGGCTTTACTTGGAGCTCTGAAACGGAACTTTCTGTTCTTTTAAAGGAGCAATAAAGAATTAGAATGAAAATTTAGCTCTTGCAGTATGCACAGTTAACCACTGAGAGACAAAGAGAAGTAGTGGAATTCTTCTCCTGGGAATACCGGTGTAAAAATGAAAACAGTAGGAAAATCCTTTGCACTCCCATCTCTGACAGGTTTTTTTTCTTCAAGTTTAGTGCTGACAGGACTCATAAAACTTGAGGAGTGTCTTCAGGTATATGAACAGAGGGTTTATCTACAGTCTGAAAGGGGAGTGGGTAGGTGAGGTAAGTTGGAATCACAGAATCGTTCAGGTTGGAAAAGCCCTCCCAGATCCTGGAATCCAGCTGTTCCCCAGCACCTCTGTGTTCACCACTGAACCCTGTCCCCAGGTGCCACATCCACATGTTTTTGAGCACTTCCAGGGACGGTAATTCCACCCTGGGCAACCGGTTCTAATGCCTGAGCACCCTTTCAGTGGAGACGTTTTTCCTCGTATATTTACAAGTTGTCCTCCAGAAATGTGTTGGCAGAAAAGTTAATAAATATTTTTTCTGAGGAGGAAATCATAGGGCAGAAAAGGGAAACTCAGAAATGACTGAGATTTCCAGGTGTTACAAGAAACAAAATTAGCAGGTACTGCAACAGCCAGGCAGTGCTCAGTTTGCTTTTTGACACCAGCTATGAAACTTGGATTTCATTCTTTCGGGAAGTGTCCTGGGGCAGGCAGACATTGCTGTGCCAAGCCCAAAAACCTGAGCCTTGAACAAAAATACGCATTTTGCCCCTGTTAGTTTGTAGGATGGTGTGTAGGAACAGTTTAGCTGTGCTGTCAAAGGTGCAGTAGTCAAGGTTTAGCAAATAAAAGGCAAGAAGTGACAGTAGCAGCCTGTGTAACTCTCACTCGGTGGTTACTCAGTGCAGCAGGTTGGGACTTGCCCTCCTGCTCCATCTCCTTATTCCTGTGTAAAACTGCTGAGTGCAGGATTCTGGAGCTCTTTCTCTTGCCTTTGGTCGTGCGGGGAGGCTCTACAGGGAAGTTTGCTGATGAAATCACAGCCACCAACTGAAAAAGTTTCAAGCAAAAGAGTAAAGCTGAAGAATTGATTTCTTTTTGGATAGTATAGCTCAAGAATATTTCCTGCAGGATCTGGGACATAAGTTTTTGTCTTAGACTAATTCCACAGAATCATTGTTTTCCTGGTAGTTCAGACTTGCTTTTAGAAAAGACTAAAAAGTCTTGGAGGTGAAAAATAAACAGCATTTATATTTGGGGAATTGCATGGAATATGTTGGTGCCACAACTACAAACCAATTCCTGTGATTCCTCAGAACGCTCGTTTGAATTGTAGTCTGAGCACTGGCCTGAAGTACAACAGCCAAAACAATAATGGGTAAATCTGTGTATGTGCATAAAAAGTCCTTATTGCTTGCCTGAGGTTCTCAAGAGAAATAACAAACAGCATTTTCATTCACAGGCTGTTTCCTTCTGACTGCTTCAGGTGTGGGAAGCTGAGACTATCTTAGCTACCCTTGAGCTTTTTGCAAATAAATACCAATGATAATCACAGTAAATAATGATCTAGTAGTAATAAACCCTGAGATTGTGCTGTAGTGTGCCCTTTTTAGAATAAAGGTTTTTTGCTGTTGCTGCCTGTGATGATTCTGGAATCACAGAACTGTTCAGGTTGAAAAGGACCTTTAAGATCATCGAGTTCAGCTGTTCCCCCAGCACTGCCAAGGCCACCACTAACCCATGTCCCCAGTGATGGATTCTGACCTGTTAATAGTTCATATCAAAATAACCTGGAATTATTATTCCTCAGATGAGTGGTGCAAGTCGAGAAACTGTATGTTCACATAGGAGATACAGAATTTTCAGTTCAGCTCAGTGCCAAACTAAGAATAATACCAATTTTATGGAAACTTAACGTGTTTTATGCAATTGCTTTGGGCAATACTTTTACTGGGTGGATTCTTACACCAGACAGTTGAACTAAAGATTGCACAGGAACAAATGTTTCAGTTTTTAAAGCACAAAATGCTTTTTGATGCAACGTAATCTCGCCCTTTTGAACAGCTTTGTGCCCAGATGGGCCATTTCATTCCATCTGACACCACAGGAACGTAGAGCAGGGCTCAAAATTTGGGCTGAAAAGGCACGGAATTTCAGGAAAACCCTTTTATGGCCTTGTCCATTTGACTGCAGCATTGAGGCAGCAGTGAGGAAGCTTGTAGAGACAGGAGGTGAGACCAGGTGAAACACTCGGGAGATGCTGAGGGGTCTGTTCTTTTTTCCACAGTCCTCACAAATCCATCTGATTAAAACCTGACTTTGTGCTTCCCCTGATACAAAACTGTGCATTTGCCCAAGTCAGACAGAGAAGTAGGGCTCAGGAGGGAATTGAAGGGCAGAATGTTGCCCTGTGAGCCCAGCTGCCAGCACCTGGAGCTGGCAGGAGCAGGAGACAGGGACACGCTTAGAGGTCCGTGGGAGCAGCCACTGAGGCCCTGAGGATGCTCTGTCACTTGGACTGGACTTCAGGTCTCTGCTTCCCATCCCACAGAACGCTTGTGTGGGCACTGGGAGTTACTCCGGGGCAGCAGGGCACCTTTCCTGTCCCCTCTGCAGGTGACAGTCCTGGCTGCTCCCCACTTCCCAGCTGTGGATTGGGAGTATTCCAGGGGGAAGTTCCCGAGTGTGTCCCTAAGATTGCAGCTGCTGCAAGAGAGCTGGGCTGAGGGTCAGCCTGACCCCATGGCCACAGGCTGGAACACTACGGGGGTGTGTCCTGGAGGGTGCGTCCTGTAAAGTGTGTCCTGGAGGGGGTGTCCTGGGGTTTGTGCAGGGGTTTGTTCCAGGGAATGTCCTGGGGGTGTTTCCCGGAGGGTGTCCGGGGCGGGGTGTGTGTGCTGGGACAGTTGGACTGATGTGGCTGAAGCTGATTTACCTGATTCCCTCAGTAAATGAGCAGTGGAGTCCAGTTCTTTTCTTCCACTGTTGCCTCCTCACAGAAAATGTCCTTTTTATTCCCAAAGTTCGGGGCTGTGCCCAATTGCAGTTTGATTTTCGTATCTGTCTGCAATACTCTTATTCTTCCAGTGGGATATTCCTTAGTGGCAGCAATACCTGCTATTCACTTCAACCAAAAATCTGAAATTTTTAATGATACAGAATTGCAAGAAAAAGCTTTGACTCTGTGGCTGATGTTGGGAGGTTTTTTAATGTTTTTGCAGCCACTGCAACCTTCTCCAAAGGTGAACATATTTTGTTCAAGATGTTTCTATTAGAAGTTACCAGGTGAAATTTTGTCCTTAAAAAATTTCCTTCCAAAATGTTTCTGTTAATCGTGATGATTATTAAGTAGATTTATGGCAGAAAAAAAAAAAAAAAAAAAAGAAGAAAATAATTTCCCATATAAGAATTTTGGGTTTAAAAATGCTGAAAAAAATTACAGACTTTTTTGACGTCTTGTCTGACGTCTCACTAGATGCTTCCTGTTTTGCTTTTCATGTTCTTTGAAATAATTTTCAGTGTGCTTGGAAAACCCACTCACGCTTAGATGAGAAAGAAGCTTTCCAGGGCACACACGTTCAGCTTTCAAAGGATCCGTGTGTGATGCTAAAGCCTTGTTTTCAGAATCCTGGCATCTTGCTTAGATCAAAGCTGGTGTTTGGAAGGGTTTCGTTAGTTATGTATTTATTATTTAAGTATCTACTCAAACCTCCACACTCTTTGTTTGGAAATGGAGGTGAGCAGGGAAAAGCAGAGCCTGCCAAGAGGCGTCGGATACCCAGCAGTGGCAGTGTGAGAGCACCACAGAACCTGACCCGGGGGTGGCAGAGCACCCAGGAGGAACAGAAGAAAGAAGGAAGAGTGTGGGTACACTGATGGCTGAGCAAATCCGGGGATGAGGAGCTGAATTCCCAAGTCAGTATTTAGGTGGATTTTTGAAGTCCGCCGATCAAAGGAGATTTTCCTTCCAAAGTTCTTGTCAGAATTTCAGGCTGAAAGGAGGATGCAACTCTCTGAAGGTTGCTCACTTCAATCCTCGTTAGTGACTCTCTGGCACTCGGAGGCTGCCCCAGGGAGTTCCAGGAGCGTTGGATTGCAGGCTCGGAGCCGTGTCATGCTGACTCAGGGGTTTCCATGTGAGTGCCAGGCCTGGAGGTGGGCAGAAAGAACCCCCCCTGCTGCTCCATCCCTGCAGGAAGGAGCAGCCCTGGATTTGGGGTGCCTGGGGGGTCACTGCAGAGGCTCCCACGTTACCCACACCACTGCTTCTCACCTCACTAGTGTCCAGCTGGATGCAGGCTGCAACCTCCTGCTTAAGTCCTGCTGGTGCAGCTGACTGAACAAATACTTCCTTCATGATCAGCACCGAAGCTGGCTGTTTCAGAGGAACCCAGGCTGTCCCTTCCTTCAGCATCCGTAGGTACAGCTCTGGGATCAGGGTGATTCTGACTGTACTCAAGTGCAGGAAGTGTCAGGCCGTTGCCATATCAGTTTTTATGGCAGAGGGATGAACAGCTGTGGCATTGATGTCTTTCACTCCGTATTTAGTGTTTGTTCTGGTCGGTCCCAGAAGGTTTTCAGATAGTCTGTGTTTGTAATTAGAATCATGGAATGAAATCACAGAATCACAATGACTTTGGGTTGGGAGGGACTTCAAAGCCCAGCTCATTCCACACCCTCTGCCATGGGCAGGGACACCTTCCACTATCCCAGGTTGCTCCAAGCTCCGTCCAGTCTGGTCTTGGACACTTCCAGGGATCCAGGGGCAGTCCAGCATCTCTGGGCACCCTGTGCCAGGGCCTCCCCACCCTCACTGGGAGGAATTTCCTCCATATATCCAACCTAAATTTTCTCTCTGTCAGTCTGAACCCATCCCCCCTTGTCCTGTCTCTCCAGTTCCTGATGAACAATCCCTCTCCATCTTCCCTGGAACCTCTTCAGATCCTGCAAAGGGCTCTGAGGTCTCCACACAAACTTCTCCAGGCTGAACATTCCCAACTCTCCCAGCCTTTCTCCATGGGGAAGGGGCTCCATTCCCCTCACCAACTTCGTGGCCTCCTCTGGACTTGCTCCAACAGTTCCATGTCCTTCTTAGGTTGGGGACATCAGAACTATGGGCAGAATTATCTCATCACGGGTCAGAGCCTTCCATGCCCGGCCCCTGCTTGGAGCGAACATATCCCCTGCACTGCAGAGATGTGTTGGGCACTGTATGTAAAGAGTGTCCTTCCAAAATAAAAGATTAGTTTATTGAGGTGCTCTCAGTAGGATTTATGAAGGTAATGGGTATTGCAGTTTTGATTTTAACCTTTACAGAATAAATTTCAAGTTTGGTTAGGTCCTAACTGGAAATAAATGTGCATTATCACTCCCTCATGCAAACAGAATAATTTGACTTATTTTATTTATTTTTCTGACTGTCAGTGGTGTGCTGGGAGGAGAAGCTGTCGGTGCAGGGGCTGGGAGAACACAACTGAGCTGCCAGCAGGGCCGCGCAGGGACAGGGTGACAGTGCCAGCCCTTGCAGGGCACTGCTCAGCTGCTGCTCAGCACCATGTGAGCTCTTCAAGTGCTCTCACACTATAAATAGCCAAGCACATTGTTGTTAATGGGTTTTTATTAATAAACATCAACAGTATTTTTGGAGAATATTTATAATAATTGGGGGACAGATCAAATGGTTTATACTTCCTGGACTGGGAGGGAGTTTGGGTTTTGTTAACATCAGGGAAGCCTCAACGTGTCCACAGTTTTAAAACTTTGCTTTAAATATGAATATCACTATTATTTGCTTAATGTGTTTATTTTATTATGATATTTTATTATTCAAATTATTGATATTACTGTTGTTTGCTTTAAAATTAATAGGATCATGAAGCCTGTGTTTATACAGTAACCCTGTTACCAGAGCAAGTGTTAATCACCTAAACATAAAGAGATTCTGTGTTACTCAAAGTGATACTTTGTACTCTGTTCCTAAAGACTTTTTTTGTTTATTAATTCTTAGGACCCTTCAAAGTCCTACAAGAAAGCTGGAGAAGTTGCATCAGTTGAGTTACACGTGGAAGAAGGTATCCAAGCAGAAACAACCCCTTTAACTAAGAAAGTTTCCCCATTGCACTCCGAAATGACAGATTATATAAAGTCATCTCCTCCGACTCTTATCAGTAGCCATAACTCTGACTTAAAGGATAGAACAGAAATTAACGGAGCAACAACTGTCACAGAAAAATTGGCTCAACTTATTGCAACTTGTCCTCCTTCCAAGTCTTCCAAAACAAAGCAGAAGAAGCCCGGAAGTGGAAATGGAACTACGTCTGGTTTGGTTAAAGACTCCGGGAAGAAGCTGCCAGGAACCATAACTGCGAGTGGGTTGGTTAACAAAGATTTGGTAAAGAAACTGCCAGGCTCTGGGATTGCTGTTGGACTGGTGAACAAGGACTCAGGGAAGAAGCCATTAGGGATTGGCAGCGCAGCCATATTGGTTAACAAAGACTCTGGGAAGAAGCCCCAAGGGATCGGCCCCTTGATTGGATTGGTTAGCAAGGACTCTGGGAAGAGGCCTCCGGCGATCAGCACTCCAACAGGGTTAGTTCACAAGGACTCGGGAAAGAAGCAGCCAGTGACCAGCTCTGCAGTTGGACTGATCAGCAAAGATGTGGGGAGGAAACTTCCAGGGATCAGCACTCCAACTGCACTGACTAATAAGGAGCCTCTCAAGAAGCCGGTAGGGATCAGCACTCCAGCAGGATTGGTTAGCAAGGATGCTGGGAAGAAGTTGTTGGGAATAAATAGTCCAACAGGTCTGCTTAACAAGGATTCTGGGAGGAAGATGCCAGGGGCTGGGAACACCACAGTTCTGGTTAACAAAGACTCTGGAAGGAAGACACCGGGGATTGGCGGCCCGATGGGCCCGGTTAGCAAGGACTCTGGGAGGAAGATGCCAGGAATCAGCAGTCCCGTGGGGCTGGTTAGCAAGGACTGTGGGAAGAAGCCAGCAGGGATTGGCAGTCCGGCCAGTTTGGCTAACAAGGACTCTGGAACTCTGAAAGCGGACTCCCTCGTGCCCTCCTCAGAGCCCTTTAAGCTTCCTTGCAATTCAAACCTCAGTAGCCTTGAAAGCCATGAGCCTGCGGATTTACTGAAGGAAAATACTACCAGCAAAACCTTTGAGAAGCACGTTATGAGACAGAGCAAAGAAAGTATCTTGGACAAGTTTTCAATTCGGAAAGAAATTGCTGATGTAGGCAAAGAGATGTTTAATGAAGGAATGTGTGTTCCACAGGATGCCTACTCATCCAGTGAGAAAGGGATTTATGAAACGTCTAAGCACGAAAAGCAGCCTCCCGTTTATTGCACTTCACCAGACTTCAGGACAGGAGGTGCCTCCGAGGTGTCGACAGCCAAGTCCCCGTTCAGTGCAGTGGGAGAGGGGAATCTCCCGTCTCCTTCCCCCACGGTGTCTGTCCCCACCCTGAACAGGAGCCTCTCCACAGCCTCCTCCCAGCTGGCGTCCAACTCATTGCACTTAAGTTCCACGGCAGAGCTCTTGGAAGGCATTTCCGATCCGATGGGCAAAACGCCGTTCTCCTCGGACAGCACCCTCCTGAGTCTGAACAGGACACTGAACCACACCCTCGGCACCGATTTTAAAGGTGCCGAGAAAGACTTAAGTGATTCAAAAGCGTCTTACGTGGAAACTTCAAGAACAAGTCCTCCCACAGGGAAAAAGCCCATTTTGGCAGCTGAGACAAGCATCCACGCTACTGTCACCCCTTCAGTAGTTAGTTTTACCAGCTTGTTTGGGAGCAAGCAGTTCCTCAAGATCGGTGCGATAGCTGCATCCGAGAAATCCTGCCAAGGAGCGAAAAACCTGAGCAGCACTCAGCAATCAAAACCTTTAAAGAAAAGAAAAGGAAGGAAGCCACGATGGACTAAAGTGGTGTCAAGAAGCGCGTGCCGACCTCCAAAGGGTCTGGAACTAGAAAGGTCAGAGCTTTTTAAAAACATTTCGTACAGTGCACTATCGAGCAGTAATTTGGAGCAGGCCAAATTCCTGAAGAACATCGGATCGTCCTCATTTGTGGAGCACGAATTCGTCAAACATCAGTTGCCAAAGCTGAATGAAGCTAATGGACAGTCTCTGGCACTGCTGGCTGAGACTGACAAACAAACTCAGAAGTTCTACAGTGCTCACAAACAACCCTCTAGCTTGTGTATGTCGGATGATTTCTTACCTGACATGTACAAACCCAAGAGAGGAAGACCTAAATCCAAGGAAATGCCAGAACTCGAAGGTCCCCCCAAAAGAACTCTTAAGATCCCGGCATCGAAAGTCTTTTCAGTGCAGTCGAAAGAAGAGCAAGAACCTCCAATTTTGCAGCCTGAAGTCGAAATTCCCTCCCTAAAACAAAGCTTATCAGGACAAGCTTTTCCTAAAAAGAGAGGGAGGCCTAAAAGGCAGATCCGGTCATCGATTAAAATGAAACCACCTATTCTGTCTGTGGCACCTTTTGTTGGAACAGAGAACTCGAGCAAGATGGGGCCGGAAAGTGAACAGCATCGACCCGGGGAGTTCTTTGAGAGGAAGGACCAGCTCCGAGGGCCAGAAGAAGTCCAAAGCCCCAGTATTTGTAGCATGAGTGATTTGGAAGTAGACTCAGACAGAAAAGTTGCCAAGAGAAATAACGGACAGTTAATGAAAACAATTATTCGAAAAATAAATAAAATGAAAACTCTGAAGCGAAAGAAACTTCTGAATCAGATTCTGTCCAGTACAGTGGAACCAAATACCAAAGGGAAGATGCAATCCAAGCTCCACAACACCGTGTCAACTCTTGCTGCCACATTTGGTTCAAAACTAGGCCAGCAAATCAATGTCAGCAAGAAAGGAACAATTTACATAGGAAAAAGGAGAGGGAGGAAACCTAAAGCTGTCCTGAATGGCCTTTTAGCCAGCAGTGCTGCCAGTCTGACAGTTCTGGAGAAGTCTGCCCAGCAAGCTCCTGGTACGTCCCTAGGACAAGTCCTTCCCCACTTGCTGCCCTCGGCAGCGAATCCCTCGGAGATCCTCCCGTCTCCGGTCTGCTCCCAGTCCTCGGCCGTGAGCGGGGGGCAGAGTCCCGTGAGCAGCGACGCAGGGTTCATCGAGCCCAGCTCGGTGCCCTACCTGCACCTCCACTCCAGGCAGGGCAGCGTCGTGCAGACGCTCGCCATGAAGAAAGCAGCCAAGGGGAGGAGGAGATTGTCCCCACCGACGCTGCTGCCCAACTCCCCCTCGCACCTGAGCGAGCTGACGTCGCTCAAAGAGGCCACCCCTTCCCCCGTGAGCGAGTCCCACAGCGACGAGACCATCCCCAGCGACAGCGGGATAGGCACGGACAACAACAGCACTTCGGACCGAGCGGAGAAGTTCTGCGGGCAGAAGAAGAAGAGGCACTCGTTTGACCACGTGTCCCTTATCCCACCCGAAACTTCCACCGTGCTGAGTAACCTGAAGGAGAAGCACAAGCACAAGTGCAAGCGCCGCAGCCACGATTACCTCAGCTATGACAAGATGAAGAGGCAGAAGCGAAAAAGGAAAAAGAAGTACCCTCAGCTCCGGGGGAGGCAGGACCCCGACTTCCTCGCTGAGTTAGAGGAGTTAATAAGTCGATTAAGTGAAATTAGAATAACCCACAGAAGTCACCATTTTATACCCCGAGATTTGCTGCCCACCATTTTTAGGATAAATTTCAATAGTTTCTACACCCACCCTACTTTTCCTTTAGATCCTTTGCACTACATTAGAAAACCTGACTTAAAGAAAAAGAGAGGCAGGCCTCCAAAAATGCGGGAAGCTATGGCAGAAATGCCTTTCATGCATAGCCTCAGCTTTCCCCTGTCCAGCACCGGGTTCTACCCCTCCTATGGCATGCCTTACTCCCCTTCTCCCCTGGCAGCTGCTCCCATAGGATTAGGTTATTACGGAAGGTACCCTCCAACTCTTTACCCTCCTCCACCCTCTCCCTCTTTCACTACCCCCCTGCCCCCACCTTCCTACATGCATACAGGCCACCTGCTTCTCAACCCCACCAAATACCACAAGAAGAAGCATAAACTCTTGCGCCAGGAAGCTTTCCTCACCACGAGCAGGACTCCGCTCCTGTCCATGAGCACGTATCCCAGCGTCCCCCCCGAGATGGCCTACGGCTGGATGCTGGAACACAAGCACAGGCACCGCCACAAGCACCGGGAGCACCGCTCCTCCGAGCAGCCGCAGGTTTCCATGGACACCATCACGGCCAACAGCTCCTCCAGAACGGTTCTGGAGTCCTTGAAGCGCTACAGGTTTGGGAAGGAGGCTGTTGGCGAGAGGTACAAACATAAAGAGAAACACAGATGCCACATGTCGTGCCCACACCTGTCGCCTTCCAAGGGTTTGCTAAGCAGAGACGAGCAGTGGGTCAGGAGAGAGCCTTCGGAGTCTAATTCCTTGGCACTGGGGTTGCAGACACCTCTGCAGATAGACTGCTCCGAAAATTCCCCAGCTCTGTCCCTGGGGGGATTCACTCCCAGCTCGGAGCCAGCCAGCAGCGATGAACACACGAACCTTTTCACAAGTGCAATAGGCAGCTGCAGAGTCACCAACTCTGCCAGCACCAACGGACGTAAAAAGTTACCTGAGAGCCCCGGGCTGTTCAGTGGCCAGGACGCGTCGCTCAGCCGGCCCCTCCGGAAGGAGCCCGTGCCTTCCCTGGAGAAGGCCCTGCAGCCACTGTCAGGTAAGGGAGCTCGGGCTGGGCCCGCTTTCCACGAGTCTTACTGGGTTCTGTTGTGCCAAGCACGGCAGGAGCAGGGGGGCAGGTGAGGCTTTGGCTCTGCAGGGATCGGTGAGGGGGCTCCAGCCCTGCTGCTGCCCTCTCTCAGGGCTCTGTTCCTGGTGTGGGATCTCCCCAGAGCCACCCACAGCACTCTGTGTGTCTCTCTTCCCAGCAGACTCCTCTTGCTTCCTTACAGTCAGGCTAAGGATGCTTTCTCGCGCAAAAGTCTTTGCTTTTTCCACACGATTTTAACTTTGCAGAGAAATGAGGGAAAGTTTCTCACTATTTTTGATATTTCCAAAGCCGTGTTTCTGTTTGGTTTAAAGTTTGGTTGGTTTGGTTTAGACCAGCTGTTGCTGCTACTGTTGTGAGTAATGTTTCCATTTAAGAAAAAGTTTCCTATTCCTTTTGTAACTCCGTTTTACTTATTTTGACAATCTGCTACAACAGAGTACATTTCAATCTCTTTCAATCCCTGCCTTGAGGCCTCTTGCAACACCTCAGAACAGCTGGGGGTGATGCTGGGGATGCCTGAGACCAAACCTAGAAATTTTGGATTTATTCATAGTTGGGAAATGCATCTGACAGCCTCGAGCAAAACTGGAACAGGAGGAGCAGGAACAGGAACTTGTCATTTGCATAATATTAAGGAAAAGAAAAGATAACCTGCGAAGGGCAAATGTGGCTTGTGCTCCTGCCTGCTTCCAGCGTGGGAAGGAAGCCTGAGCTGCTTCTCCCTCCCCTTCTTGCTTACATTCTCCCTGGAAATTTAAATCATTGTCCAAAGCCACTTGTGAGTAATATTTCACAGAGCAAGAACCAGCTGCCAGGACTGAATAATCCCTGCTCACATTCCTGGCTCTCATCTTGCTCTTTCCCACGTGGTACTCCAGCTCTGATGCCTCCTGCCACCTCCTGCACTGCACACCTGTGTATGGACACGGTTCCTCTCTTGATTTGGGGGGTTTGTGTTTTCCTTCTTTATTTTAAGGGCAGTTGGAAGCAGCTGGATCTTCAACAAGTTCATATTTCTTTGTGCTGGTACTGAAATTACTTGAGGTGTTGAGGGGAGTGTGGAGAAGGCGACAGAGCCGTGAGATTGCTTCTCCTGCAGCAATGGAAAGAGAAATTCCGAGTGCTGGGTCACTCAGAGGGTTAAATTTGGCTCTGAGGAGTGAATTGGTTGTGGGAACCTGTGCAGCTCTGGGAATTTTGAGATGTTTTCCTTTGCAGTGAATGATCTGACCTGGGCTTGTGTAGGAGTAACCCAAGGGAGGGGGAGAGCAGAGATGCTTTCTGGTGAAGGCTCTGCTCACTCCCCTCCCCAGGAAGTTTGAGTGATTCCTCAGGCGTGGGATATCACTTCCAGACAGTGCATTCCCACCTGGAACCTGGCTGTTTGCTGAGGCTGGCGTTTGGCTTGGTGTCCAGCTCATTCCCAAGGAGCTCCGAGTGCCCCACACCGCTCGGAAAACTTAAACCGCGTCTGGTAAAAAGCCCCAGGAAAGGGAAATGCCAGATTTGGGGGTTTTAGACCTGTGTCGGTTTGCATGTTTTGTTTGGGGTGTTTCGGTTTTAGCCGTGGTGCTGAATGGTGATCCTGAATCCATGACCATGAAGATTAAAAGAAAGGCACGGATGGAGGGAAAACCTTTGGTGCATCAAAGATTGTTTATTTATAAAACCAGATGCAGTTTAGGTGCGTGGTGGAGAGGTGCTGGATCAGAGCCTTGGAGTAAGCAGTCAGGGGTCAGCATCAGGGAACCCATCCAGAACGGGTCTTTGGGATCCATAGGGAATGTTTGTGGTGCTTTATCTCCATGTGGAAAATCCACCTCACCTCCACAGCCTTTTGAACATAAGCCTGGCCTAACTGGATGAACAAATTTTTTTTATGATATTGGCCGATGCCAGATGTCTGAGTTGTGTTAGAGGAGAGTTGTGCTGGTTGTTTGTGCCAACGGGACTCCCGTGGAGGTCGGAGTTTCCTCGGGGGGTGAAGCACAGGTGGAAGGTCACACGCTGGGGCCGTTGTGTGGCGCTGGCACAGCCGCAGCGATGCAGCTCACGAGGCACTGATGTTTCGTCCGGGGGAGTTTTGTAGGACTCTGCTGCCCGTTCATCCCGAGTTCCCAGGCACTGCTCCTGAACTTGTGCAGCTTCACATCAGGAGTTATTTCGGACAGCTGATGCTGTATCGTGACCCGGCCTTGCTGTGCTGCTTACAATCCCTGTGGCCTCGGCGTGTTCCACTTACAATCGTGGCAGGAAGCGGGGAGGAAAACGGGATCAGCTGTGTGGAGCCTGGTGCGGTTGGACAGTCTGTCCCGCTGTCACTGCCTCTGCAAACACCAGGCCAGGTGCGAGGCTCCTCTCCTGGTCTGGCTGTCCCGGTCTGTCCGTTCCTGTGGGATAACCGGCGTCACCGGGCACGACCGTGTGGGCTCCTGGGGTGAACCGGGCAGTCCCAGGCCATGTGTCAGTCCCTGCCTCGAGAGGTCCCGGTCCCTCTGTCGGTCCCTATCCCGAGGGGTCCCGGTCCCTGTGCCGGTCCCTATCCCGAGGGTTCCCGTTCCCTATCCCGAGGGGTCCCGGTCCCTGTGCCGGTCCCTATCCCGGGGGTTCCCGGTCCCTATCCCGGGGGTTCCCG
>VZTD01003564.1:186643-232669 GCA_013397725.1 Rhagologus leucostigma | reverse complement strand
GGGACCTGAGCGGGGCAGGGGGGGCTGAGCGTGTCCCGGGATGCTGAGCAGGGTGGGGGTGTCACACAGGGCCCCCTCGCGGGGTCTGGAGTCCCCGGAGGCCCGAGCACCGGCGGTGACAGCCCCCGGGACACCGGCAGCGACAGCCCCCGGGATGTGCCACCCCTGCCAGCAGCGCAGGCACCGCTGGGCCATCCCCGCAGCCTCCAAAACCTTCTCCCTCTTTTTTTTCCCCTATTATGAATTACAGCCCATTCCCATTTAGAACACTTACTCCTGCTGTTTAATTTCTATTTCTAATCCCAGCTCCCGGGGTACTTGTGTAGTTCAGACTTTATGAAATCAGTGCATCTTGGAGTTCCTTAGGAGGAAAACTCACCCTGGAATGACAGACCTGCTGTGGGTGTCACCCCCAGGCAGCTCAGCAGCCCCCTGAGCCCAGAGGGGTGGGTGGGCAGAGGGTCGGAATAAAGTGAAACTCGTGGGTTGAGGTAAGAACTCTTTAATAATTGAAATGAAATTATGTATAATAACAGTAGTAATAATTGTTCTGAAAAGGAGAGAGGGAAATAAACCCCAGGAAGCACAAGTGGTGCCTGGTACAGTTGCTCAGTACTTGCTGTCAGTCCCCAGCACCAATCGGGGCTTGGAGCCCCCTGGGACAGTGGAAGGTGTCCCTGCCCATGGCAGGGGGTGGCATGAGATGAGCCTTAGGGTCCCTTCTAGCCCAGACCCCTGCATGATCCTGTGAATAAACCCCAGGAAGCACAAGTGATGCCCAGTGCAGTCCCTGCCCACCCAGTGCCCAGCCCATCCCCAGCACTGATCAGGGAATCCCAGCCACCCCCCACTGGGCCGGACCCTCCGTGGTGTGGAATATCCTGTGGCCAGCTGGGGTCAGCTGTCCTGGCCCTGCTGGCAGAGCAGGGGACACTGGGGAGTCGTGGGCTGAGGGTGAGCACTGCTGGGCACCAACCAAACATCGGGGTATGACCAACATCATCCTCACCCTGAACCCGGGCACAGCTGAGCCAGGTACTGGGACAAATTCACTGTCCCAGCTGGAACCAGGGCAGCTCTTC
The DNA here is from genome assembly GCA_013397725.1 of Rhagologus leucostigma. NCBI lineage: Eukaryota > Metazoa > Chordata > Aves > Passeriformes > Rhagologus > Rhagologus leucostigma. The sequence continues at coordinate 231,587 of VZTD01003564.1, read as the reverse complement.
CCAGTGCTAAGCACCTGTGCAGTGTCCCAGCTCAGCTCTGCTGCAGGTGCCTTCCCTGTGTGTGGTGGGAACAGCAGGAACCAGAGCTGCTGGAAGAGCCCCCCAGCACCGTCCTCCAGCGGGATGCCACAAGGAAATTCACCAGGAACATGGGTTGCAGCCTGGGACAATGTCCGGGAGCCTTGTGATGGTGCCCTTGCTGAGGAGAGTTCATGGAAAAGAGCTGTCCCTCTGCCCTCTGGAGAGGTTGGAATCCTCGGGAAAGTGCTGTTGTTCATTCCCTCCACCAGTCACAGGTGTTACATCAGGAGCTAAGAGTGCCCATGATTAAAAAAATTCCAAACTTTGAGGCAAGAGAGGATCTCAAAGGAGATTTTCCCAGAGATTCTGGTGAATCAGTTTGGTGCTTTCAAGGATTCTCCCATCATCGAACTCCTTGAGGTTTTCCTTGAGGCATTGAAGCCCCAGGCCACGGGCAGGGGAGGAATTTTGGGCAGAACTTCAGTGTCCTGCTGTTACCTTTTGGAGGATTCTTTGAGGAAGGGAGGGAAGAACTCAAAACCAAAGAGCTCATTCATTATGAAACATATTTTGAAGAGAAACAGCAAAGATCTGGTTTTTTGCATCCTGGATTTTGTCTTCTAGGTATTTTCAGGATATGCACATTCTCCTCTCACACTGCCATGTGCATTTTTGCTTATCTGGGTTTTTGGACTGATCTGAGTTTTTAATATCTCAGCATTTTCATAACTGCAATACCAGGTTTTTGTATGACATTTTCATGACTCCCACAGCCTTTGCTTTCAAGAGTAATTGGGATTCTCTAAAAGTTTAAACTTTAGGAAAATAAAGCAGTTTACTGTAAGAAAATATTTATGTATAAAAAGGGAAACAGAAATAGGTCTTTGCTTGTGTTCTCAGCAGAGCTGCCATTCCCAGCCCCGTCCCTTCACCCTGCAGCAGTCGTGGGATTCCTGTGTCTTTCTAAAATTGGTTTTAACTCGAGGAATGGTAATTGCGCTTCCTGCTGCCTGGTGACATCATCCAAGAATTTAGCAAGTAACAGCAAGCCCTGTGTGCTCAGAACACAGAGTGAAACGTGTTTTGCAGGTGCCTAAAATCCAGTGCTGGTCTGTGTGCAGATAACCATCGTCCTCACTTGTTTAGGCCTCAGGGCTTTGACAGATTTGCCACGATGGACTGGAGCAGAAATATTTGTGTTTTTTATTGTTACAAGATCTTGAAAAGGAAAAGCGACACAGCAAGGAACAAATCTAAAGAATTTAAAAACCTTAAGAAATTTTTTTTAAGCTTTTCACCTTTCTGCAGTTCCTGGTGAGCAGTTCTGCCCAAGGAGGGGAAGGGAATGCTTTTTCAGAATGAGGTGACCTTCCAGCACAGAGGGATGGGATCAGTAGCACAAAGCCACTCAGTGTTCCCCAGGGATCAATGCACGTTCCAGTGCTGTTCCACCTCCTTCCCAGTGCCCTGAATGGTGGGACAGTGGCTGAGAGGGACAGTGAGCACGGCAGGGGACAGTGCCAGCACAGATGGGGACCAGCACTGGCAGGATGGGCTGGAGAGGCTCTCTGAGGAGCAGCACCAGGGGCTGGGTTGTGGAGATCATCTCCAGGAGGATGAGGGGGATCGTTATTCCCTTCCATTCCACCCTGGAGAGGCCCCATCTGGAGTGCTGTGTCCAGCTCTGGGCTGCCCAGTCCGAGAGAGACACGGATGTGCTGCAGTGAGTGTGGTGGAGAGCCAAGGAATGACCAGGGGATTGGAGCCTCTGTCATCCAGAGGGCCTGGGAGAGCTGGGATCGGTGGTCCAGAGAGGTCGGGAGAGTTGGGATTGGCCAGCCTGGACCAGAGGATGCACGAGGGAGCTCTTCCCAATGTGTCCACGTTCCAGATGGGAGGGAATGAAGAAAAAGGAGCCAAACTGGTCCTGGTGGTGCCCAGTGTCAGCAGAGACAAAGGGCACCTGCTGGAGTTCAGGGAATTCTGTTTGTGCAGAAGAAAGAAGTGTTCAGAGTGAGGGTGAGGGAGCGGCAGATCGTGGAGTCTGTGTCACTGGAGGTGGAAAGCCCAGTGGAACGTGGTGGCCCTGAGCAGCCTGACTCTGTTTTGAGCAGGGTGGTTGGTCGTGGTAATCTGCAGAGGTCTTTTCCAAACTCTGAAAATCAAGGAGTTTGAATGAAGCAGGGGGGTTCAGCTGAGAGTAGGAATATGGGGGGGTTGTTTCCTTTTCTCACATACGAGCTAATTCCGGTGGTTAGTATTACACGGCTTTACTCACGGCTTGTTTGCCTGTGCCACTGGCCTGTGTGAAATCCCTGCGTGGCGTTCCTTTTCCATCCTTCCCCTGCGTTCATGGGAGCACACAGGTGTTCCTGAAGCCACACCAGAGTAGCCTCAGTTTGAGCCTTTGGTGTTGTACTGGCACAGCCAGACTGACATGGTGTTTTTTGTGCCTTTCCCTGATGTGCTTTGCAGGCACTTTGCCAAGCCAGGACAAACCCTCGCAGAGGCAGTCGGAGAGCACAAACTGCAGCCCTTCCAGGAAGAGGTCCACGTCGGAGAGCACTTCTTCTCCAGGCAAGTCCTGCTCGGGGGCCTTGGTTTTGGGATCCCTGCTTTGCTCAGACCTGTGCTGAGACACAGCTGGGACAGCATGGCTGTGAGAACTTCAGCTCGTGGAGATACTGAGTTTTTCCACTGGCATTTTGGGACACGAGTGCTGTAGGTTGAGTTGTAGAACAGGGAGACTTGAGCTGCTGCTTAGAGAAACAGCAGCACAGCTGTGGCAGGGCAGGGTTTGGTTCCTCAGCAGGTTAAGTTAGGCCTTGTGGAGCTCAGTGCTTTAATCCAGACCTGTGACATTACAGCTAATCAGTTAATTAGAGGAATAAATTAATTCCTCGCTGGGGAAGAGCCTGACTCTGGCACTGCTCTGGAGGCAGAGGTTTCCTGCCCCTCGGCAGGTCAGGGGAGGATCAGGCCGGGCTGTGCTGTTGGGTTTTCTTCCTCACACGTGAAAATCCTGCCAAGGTGATGGAGGACGAGACGTGGCTCATCCCAGTCATCAGTAATGGTCCAGCTGTGAATGCCCCCAGACCAGTCAGGAATGCTCATGGGAGAGAGATGATGGAAGAACTGAAAGGCCTGGGAGCTCTGGTAGCATCTCATCAAGTCTGTGATACAAGAACAAATCTTAGGTGCAGGATCCTGGTGAACTGCAGTGGATGTTGCAGCAGGATGGCGAGGGAGCCAAGGGCTGACATTCCCTGCAGGTCACTGGTCGAGGCTTGTGAGGAAAGGTTCTCCCTCCTGATGGGGCAACGGAGCTCTGGACAGTCATCTGAGGGATGAGGGCGCTGGGAAAGGGGCTCAGCCTGGGGAAAAGGAGGCTCAGGGGGGCCCTTGTGGCTCTGCACAACTCCCTGACAGGAGGGGGCAGCCGGGGGGGTCGGGCTCTGCTCGCAGGGAACAGGGACAGGAGGAGAGGGAACGGCCTCAGGCCGGGCCAGGGGAGGTTCTGGTTGGACATCAGCAGGAATTTCTCCATGGAAAGGGTGGTCAGGTATTGGAAGGGGCTGCCCAGGGGGGAGGTGGAGTTCCCATCCCTGGAGGTGCCCAAGGAAGGGCTGGAGGTGACACTGAGTGCTCTGGGCTGGTGACAAGGTGGAGGTTGGTCACAGGTTGGACTCGATGGTCCAGGAGATCTTTTCCAACCGCAGTGATTCCATGATTCTGTGACTCTGAGCTTTGTTTTGTCAGGAGGTCAGAGCTGTGCACGCAGTGTGTGTGTGTGTGACTGTGTTTGTGTTGCTGTCAGTCACATTTTACCCCTGTGACAATGTCAAATCTCTTGACCAAGTTGTCACAGGGAATCTCTGAAAATGTTCATTTCCTGCATGTTGTCACCTAGTGGTTATCCCAGATAGCAGGAGAGGCTGGAGTGGGCTGTGAGCATCCTGCTCCAGTGGAAGGTGTCCCTGCCCATGGCAGGGGGGTGGAACAAGATGCTCTTTAAGGTCCCTTCCAACCCAAACCATTCTATGATTCTGTAAAATCATACATAATCCTAGCTCTGCTAGGACTGGACAGAAGTCCAGCAGGTTGACCCATTTTTTAAAAAGCTCAGTTGCAGAACACTCCCGTTACCAGAATTCAGACATTCTTAGACATCCAAATTGACTGCAAATATGTAGTAAATCCCTAGGATTGGTACTTAGAACTAGTTATGATTTCCATCTAGGAAGGATGTGCCAAAAGTGCCATTTCCTCCCCGCTTTAAACAGATGTTTGCAGCAGATGCTCCATTCAGCCTGTGCTGCAGAAAGTCCTTTGCAGTGGGAAAGGGATCTTCCTTTTTCCTCTGTCTCATTCACTTTCTTGCCCTTGCTCACTTGAAAGGGGCAGCTGCAGCCGTCCTAACTGGGAATAGGAAGTGTTAAAGTCGAGGAGTGTTCTGTGCAGGAGCATTGGAATGACATGAATCACGAGTTTATCAACTTCAAAGTCACCCAAGTGACGATGCAGCTGAGAAGATCAGTCGTTGTTGTATTTTCCGTGGATCTGGAATGCATGTGGGTTTCAGTGTGTTTGTCAGAGAGGAGCTGCAGCTGTCCCGGGATCAGAGCCTGCAGTGTCCCAGCCCTTTGGATCGGTTTCCAGTGGTGCTGGTTGAGGGTCACTGAGCAGGTGGGTTCTGTGAGGAGCCCCAGCTCCATCCCCGTGTGCCTCTAAAGAAAACAGAGGATAATTTATCTTTATTATTTCATCTGAAATGCAGAGCTGAAAGTGTAAATCCTTCCCGTTGTCTCGGAGTTGTTGGGGCGTCCAGGTCAGCTCACAGCAGGAGGCTCCTCTTGTCGTTTGTCACCAGGAAGAGCATTGTCCAGAGGAGGATTTTTAGAACATGTTTTGCTGACTGTTCCTCCTCCAAATTGTGCACTCTCTGAAGCACCTTTTCATTTGCACTTACAAATTCCTGACTTTGGAATCCTAGTGAGTAACACAGTTGTTCTCCAGAGTAACACAATTGGACTACTGAGCACTGGGAAAATATTAGAAAATATTTAAAACTAGAAAATACTTCAAGAATAGCTAGAAGGCTAGAAAATATTTAAACTGGTTGTGCTTTATCTCTGTCATCTAACAAATAATCTCCGTCCTGTCAAGTGCCAGAGCCCTTTATAAACGCATTTTGTTGTCTTCCTTTAACAGTTCCCTTGACACCAGGACTTGCTGCTCAGGCTCCAGCCTGGGCCCCGCTGGGTTAAGCAGATCTAATCTAAATAATTGGCCACAATTACAGTAACATTTTGTCAATGCTAATGTGCAGTTGTGATGTATTTATGAGAAGGCAGCATCCATTTCATTCCAGAAAGAACAGGATTTCTTCTGATGGCATGTTATCACTAAGGAGCAGCAGGGCAGCTTTGGGAAGCTCTTCGTTTAGAAAAAATCCCTTTTTAATGCAGCATAATCTACATGGTTGACCTGGAAACTCTCTTTTTCAAACACCAATCTTCAGCTCTAAAGCATATAACAGTTTTAAAAGTCAGATCTAAATTTACTTCCTCTGTAAATTAGCCTTTCTCTTTTGTCCAGAGACTTTGATTTACCTTTATCCAATCAGTTTTGTCATCATCAGCCTTGTCTATTTGATAAAAAAACCTGCAAGAGCAAGGAAAATAGTTGTTTCAGTACTTCCAAACTATTAAAAAAAAAGAAAAATGAGTTTAAAAACATTTCAAATGTTGCTCCATTTTTTATCAGGATTGAATTTTTATGTGCACAGAGGGTTTTGTATTTTTAGCATTGAATAGAAAGAAACTTGAGGATCGTGTGAACCCTCATTGCTCTTTGCTGTTAGAAATGGGGGATTATGTGGGAATAAAGAGAAAATAATTGTATGTTAAGAGTGATGATATAAAATGCGACTGACTTGTATCACTGGGTCCCTCTCCACGTTGCAGAATCTTGCCAAGGAACATTCTGGGCAGCCCCAGGACACAAATGCTGTCAGTTGATGCAGCTGTTGTGTTTCAGCTCCATGTTTTTGGTCCCATCCCCACTCCAACCCTCTCTCCGTGCGTTTCAGGGGTGGCGGGGCCGGCCCGGAGCTCACGCCTGGCCCCGGCCGCCGAGGACTCGGTGGACACCCTGCTGCAGCGCATGGCCCAGCAGGACGGGCCACCCACGCTGGACAAGACCCTGGAAGCCGTCATGGCCAACGTGTCCGCACCTCCATCGGCCAGTCCTGCCCGGAACCACTCCCGGGAGAGAGCCCTGGGCAAGCAGGACGGCCTGGGGGCTCCGGCCATCCCCGGCAGCTCCTGCGGCGACAGCATCTCCCTGCTGCAGGAGCGGCTGCCCGGCAGCTACTCCCCGAGGCACCTCAAGAGGAGCGTGGTGGAGGCCATGCAGCGCCAAGCGAGGAAAATGTGCAATTACAACAAGATCCTGGCGACAAAAAAAAATCTGGACCACGTCAACAAAATCCTGAAAGCCAAAAAGCTGCAGAGGCAGTCGCGGACAGGGAACAACTTCGTGAAGCGCCGGCCGGGGCGGCCGCGCAAGTACCCGCTGCAGGCCGTGGTGTCCATGCAGGCCTTCCAGGCGGCCAGGCTGGTCAGCCAGGAGCTGGAGAACAGAGAGCAGAGCAGCAGCCCCCTGCACCTGGGGCCGGACACCATCACGGACGTCATCGAAGCCGTGGTGCAGAGCGTGAACCTGAACCCCGAGCACCGCAAAGGCTGGAAGAGGAAGAGGTGGCTGCCGGAGGAACAGGCCAGGAAGAGACACAAGTCTTTGCCTGAAGATGAGCAGGAGAGCAATAAGAGGTGATTCCCGTACGATTTTGTACCTCAGTTGGTTTTTGAACGTTTCAGTCATTGAGGGAATCTTCTGCTTGATTTTATTAAGGAGTTCAGTTTAGAGGGAACCAACATGAACATGTCAGCCTTAAGTGTGTTCAGGGCCTTCCTCAGGCACTGAACACACCCCAGAAACAGAGTGGGATCTCAGGTGATCTAAAACTGTTGGTTCTGTGCTTATTGTATTGGTGAAGGATACGTTTAATGGGTTGTAACAGGGTTACTGGTGAGGTGCCCCAGATTGTTCCTTCATCCTGTGTGGAACAAGGAACCCTGAAGGGTTGTGTGTGCCGTGGGATCTGCTCACGTAGATCACAAACAAATACTTGCAGGCAACACAGGATGTAAAGGGAGATCAGTTGATGTACAGCAGGTGAAGAGTAAAGGTAAAGCAGCAAGGAGGAGTTAAGGGGCAAAGGACCACACCAAAAATCTCTCTCTGATCTCATCTCCTCATGCTTGTCCCCAAAGTCATCAATAAACAGATCAGACTCTGTCAGGACTTGTCCTTTCCAGAAATGGGTGCTGCGAGGGTGCTGCTGGCACTACGTGTTCAGGGGCTGCTCTGTGGCTCTCCTGAAGGCTGAGGAAAGGGTTACCACGTGCTGGTTTTAGAGTGCAAAAGCAGAGAGCAAGAGCTGCCTTCTGAATTACTCAGCTGAGGCTCCAAAGGATAAACATCAGCAGTACAAACAACATTCTTTTTGTAGTAATAATATCACTAAAAAAATGCCATACTTTTCTTATGATTATGCTTAACCCCTCCTTGATCATGATCATTGAGTTGCATTTTTTTTAAGTAGTTGAGACACCCAGAAATTCAGAAACATGGACCTTTTCTGCTGACCAGATTAGAGAGAGGAATAATGAAATACTGTGAGATGATCTTAATGGGAAGGTGATTTTTTTATCTCTGCTTTTCCTTCCAGTTTCTCTGAGACAGTAGCTGAACCTCCCAGTCCACATGAGGCCCTTGGGAAACCGCCTGAATCTGAAACCCCTGAGCAGCCTTTGCCTCCTCTAACCCAGCGTGAGAAGAAAGCCCCTCGACCCCCAAAGAAGAAGTACCAGAAGGCTGGGCTCTACTCTGATGTGTACAAAACAACAGAGTAAGTAAAGCAGAGCGAAACTGCTCTCTGATAGTCCAGTGGGAACTCTCCTTTCACCTAGAACCATAAAGAGCTGCCACTAATGAGTAGCTGAAATAAAACCATCGACTTAATTGAAGCCTGTGGAAAATTACGTGCATTGATAATTGTCAGAATCTGACCCAGTGAGGATGTAAGATGTAACCCCAGTCAGAAAGCAGCCTCGAGCAGTCTCAAAGTGTTTCTGATTATCAGCTCTGAAGAAGGTAAGAGATTTATTCAAGAGTCTTAATGGTCCTGGCAATGCAGGCGCTGGGAGAGCTGGATGTGTGCAGGTTCTGAGCAGGAGCTGAGCACAGTGGCTGCAGAGAAGGGGTCACTAGGTTGCTGTTTTCATTGGCTGAATGGTGACAACTGGTCATCCTCTGTGTGAAAGAATTTCAGATATGCACCCAGTTCATTTCACAGTTCAGTGAAGTTCATCTCTATTTTCTCTGAGATGTTTACGGTAAAACAATCCAACGTTTCTTTATTTTTCCCACTGGTTGGTTTGCAGCCTGGTGTTCTGCTAGAATGTGGACACCTCCCTCTTCCCCTTCCCTTTGTAGTCACACGTGTTTTTCTAATGCCATCTGAACAAATGAGTTGAAGTCAGGAATTTGTGCTTCTGTTCCAATATGATCTGACAGATTGAAAAGAGAGCAGCTTTGGCACCTTCTCACTATGTCATAGACCACATTAAAATGTTACAGAGACCACTGGGAAACTGCCAGTACAGTTTATCAGCTGCTCCTGCTGTAATCTCTTTCCATATTAGAGTGAAGGAATCAGTGAAAGGGTCAAGCCTCTAAGGAAGAAACAAAGATCTCGGTCTGACCAAACTGAGGCTGCTTGTGTTTTATCTGTTTTAAAGAGATATGCTAAAACTTTTCCCTTGGATGGTCTGTCACTGCTGTACACAGCATGCAACCTCCAAATCTCACAATTTCGTCTCTTGCCTTAGGAGAGGAGCTGAGAGAGTCTTCTCCTTTTCTTAAGTGTAAAATAATTAGAACTTTGAGTGTTCCTAAGTTGGAAGGGACCCACAAGGGTCATGGAGTCCAACTTCTGGCCCTGCACAGCCCCAGCAATCCCACCCTGTGCCTGGGAGCATTGTGCAAAGGCTCCTGCAGTTCTGGCAGCCTTGGAGCCATGACCATTCCCTGGGGAGCCTGGGCATCCTCTGGGGGAGGAACCTTTCCCTGATTTCCAACCTAAACCTCCCTGACACAGCTCCAGCCATGCCCTGGGTCCTGTCCCTGCTCTCACAGAGCAGAGGTCAGAGCTGCCCCTCCACTGCTCCCCAGGAGGAAGTTGCAAACCACTTAAAGAGGGTTGGTTTGTCTTCCTTTGCCTGTTGCTCCACATGCTGAGCTCTTCCCTGCTCTGATACTGGGGTCTGGGATGAGCCGCTTAAGGACACTGAGGAACTTCACCCTTCCAAGGAAGCAAATGCTGCCTGCACCATGTGAGCTGCCTCTGCGCTGTTTGCACCAATACTGAAGCAGGGCATGGACCTGCATAGCTGGGCAAGGACACAACTGTGGCCGTCTCCATTTAGGACTCTTTGCAGCCTGAAGGGCTGATCCCACCGTTCCTTCCTGCTGGCACTGGGTCGCTTCTTTACCAAGTTGATTCAGCAGATTAAATCCATGGAACAGTCACTTTTTGGTAATTATTTTTGTGGTTTGATGTGCTGTTCCCATTCTCCTGCATGGTCAGACATATGGTTGGATATTTGGAAACAGAGTAAGAGGAGAGCAGAAGTTCATGTTGTTATCCCATTACTTACGTAACTTCCTGCTGTAGGAGTTTGAAAACCTGATCTGAGTGGAGAAGGAAAAGGCAACTCTGTGATCGTGGGGCACCCTCTAGTGCTGTCACAGTGAGTGTTGGTCCCTGTCCCCATTCCCACAGTCCCCGTGTCCCATTAATGGGTTGTACTCACTGGTTTTCTGTAGCTGTTTGCAGTGTTCACTGCAGACACTTTGCCTCAAACACCGTTTTCCTACTCTCTTTCATCCTTCCTAAATAATTCTTGAGTGTCACGAGGCCGTGTGAAGCAGTGAAGGTTGCACTGAGGTTTGTACAAGTCACGGCCTCTGCCTGCGTCGGTCACATCCAGCTGCTCAACAGCAGCACAGGAAAGGTTTGGCCTGGCCTGGCTGGTGTTGGTGGACTGTTAAAAGAGATTTCAAGAGTTGGTTTTAACAACCGCCTCATTTCTCTGCAGCCACGTACAATTTGCCTCAGCAGGAGTTCACTCCAGCTCCCCTCAGTCTGGAGACCTTGTTAAAATACAGCGAAGAAAGCTCAGATTTTGATACCTTGCAGATGAATAAAAGGAATGGTTCCTGAGTCAGTCTCAGTTCTACCTCATTTCTAGCTGTAATTTTGCAGGCAGCATGGCTGTAACCTCCACAGGAGTGTTCCCAATCCTCGGCTCCCACTGGGAGTTACATGGACCTGGAGAGAGGTTCAGTGTGTGTTTGCACAAGGTTGCAGCTTTGAAAACAAGGGAAGATCCTGTGCAGGAGTTGTTCTCTGTATCCAGCAGTGGCTTTCCTAGAGGAGTGAACTGCAAAGTCCAGTTCACCAAAAAAAATTAATAATTAGTAAATTAGCAATTAATTAAAATGTTGTAGAGTGTTTAGAGAAATACATAATTTTGATATTTGAGCAGGACAGGAATTGCAGTTCAGCAGGTGCCTGATGTTGGCACGAGCTGACGTTGCACCAAAAGAATCAGCTGTGCTTTCTCCTCACCTCTGTGGCATATTCCTGTTGCTGTGCTGTCCCTTCTTGTGTCCCATCCTGATGTCCAGGTGGGATAATGGTTGGAATCCAACCTTCCACTGGAGCAGTTAACCCTGAAGTCAGACCAGTGGTCAGACCAGCATCAAAGCCGGCTTATCCCCACTTAAAATGTTCATCAAACTATGGTCTGAGGCAAAATGGAGCTCCACACTTCAAAAATGGAATTCCACAGAGAAATAATCCCAGCCGACATGGTAACAGTGTAGAGACACTGGAAGCTGGAGAGGGGGAGCAGAAATGGAACAGAAAAAAAGGAAGGAGAGGGATGGAGAGAAGTGAAGGTACAGGGAAGACAGCTGTGGTTCTGGTCTTGGTTCCCTTAGTTTGCCTGAGACTTCAGACTGACATTTGGAGACTAAACCTGGTCTTCAGCCCCTGCAGAGTGGTACAAGATGTTCTCATCTTCTATAAAACTGTCATTTAGCCATTGCCCTCTGCACACAGAGGCCAGTTTGGTTCTGTTGGTGGGGAGTGCACCAAAATGGGTGTTTTAAATTTGTCCCTGCAGAAACTGAACCAAACAGCTTTAGGCAGTGGATTACAGAGCGGGAAGCGTTTCTTATAGAATCCAAGAGTCTTTAAGGTTGGAAGAAACCTCCAAGATCAAGTCCAACCTTTTGTGTAGCCAGGCTCGTGTTTCAGTCTGTCAGGTGCTCAGGAATGTCCTCCCCCAGTGTCCTGTTGCAGGTGCCCACCTGGGCTGTTGGAAGTTGTCATTTCCCTGATTATTGGCGAGGTCTCACCCAGGTCTAACTGGCTTGCTTGGAATCACAGAACCATGGAAGGGTTTGGGTTGGAAGGGACATTAAAGCTCATCTTGTCCCACCCCCTGCCACGGGCAGGGACACCTTCCACGATCCCAGGGTGCTCCAAACCCCATCCAGCCCGGCCTCGGACACTTCCAGGGATCCAGGGGCAGCTACAGCTTCTCTGGGCACCCTGTGCCAGGGCCTCCCCACCCTCACAGGGAAGAATTTCTTCCTAATTATTTTCAGTTGTTGATATCCATATCTCAAAATTCATTTTTAACTTGCATTTTCCCTTCACTAGTTAAGCAATAATACCACATTTTTATGGAGTCATCTTTCTGTTATTTGTCCAGTTATTAAAACAGATCCCTTAAAAAACTTCAGTAAACTTTAATAGGCTTCAATATCACTTAATCTTTGGTATATTTAACATTTAGAAGTCTCCTTTGAATGTTGCAGGGCTGCAGTTCTATATATAACCACATCAGATTCTATTTTCCAAGGTTTGTTGTTGGCCAGAAGGAGATACAAACACCAGATTACAGAGCTGCCACCTGCCTGACCCATACACCCATTCTGATTTCATGCTCCTATTTTTCCTTCTGTAAAGGAGTGTCCCGTTGCTTTTTATACTCTGATTTCTGTTCTTTTTCTGCCTTTCCTGATGAACAGCCTTCCAAAGGGCAGCACATGAATGTTTGCTCTTAGGGAAGTGGGAGAGCAGGGCTGTGCATGTGTCATGTGTCCAGTTCCTCAGCAAAAACCACCAGATACGATCTGTCGGTCGTCTTTTATTTGTGTAGTTTTAGTTATTACTTTTCTATCACATGCTGGGCATTTAAAGTCGATGGTGTCCCACTGGGTGTTGCCTTAACAGCATTTATGGAGAAGAATTCCGTTGTGGAAGGGCTGGGATCAGTGTGTTTGACGATGAGCCTGGAAAGCAGTTCTTTGGCCATTTCTGTTATTATTCTCTGGCCTGATGCTTCAGACATTCGTGCCTTAACTAAAACAGAAAATGTGTTTCTTGCAAGCGACAGATATTCCCTGTTGTGATGTTTTGGTTCTTTCCCTGTCCTCCACAGCCCCAAGAGCCGCCTGATCCAGCTGAAGAAGGAGAAGCTGGAGTACACGCCGGGGGAGCACGAGCACGGGCTGTTCCCAGCCCCTATCCACGTCGGTGGGTGCCTCATCTGCGTTTTAACTGTTGGGGAACAAGTGTGGCACTGGGGGGCCTGCACAGCTTCTGCCTCTCTTTGGTTTTTATCCCTTGCCAGGTCACCCGTGGCTTTTGGCACATGAACTTTGCCAACTCATCCCTCTGTGTTCCCCAGTTTGAGTCGAGAGGCTTTTTTTAGCTTAAAACATGAACTTTGTTCTTGATTTTTTTTGTGTGGCAGAAGATACCGTTCTGGTTGAAAACCTGCTTTAATTGTGATAGTCCTTGGATGAAATGCAGGGCAATAGTCTCCACCTCAAAGGAAAATTGCAGCAGAATAGCCACAGACAATTATGACCATTTGTTAAATCCCAAAAGCTGAGCATGGAATAAATTCCCCTGTGACCCCACGCACTTAATGGTGCCTGTCTTTAAACAGGGATTAAAGGGTGGAAGAATTAAAAGCTTTGCTGTTATCTTTGTTTTTACTTTATCCCAATTTTTAGGTCTGAAGTAGGAAAAAAATGGGATTTAGGGTGTCAGAGAATCACAGGATCATGGAATGGTGCGGGTGGGAAGGGACCTTACAGGTCATCTTGTTCCACCCTACTCCATGGGCAGGGCCGCCTTCCTTACCCCGGGTTGCTCCAAACCCTGTCCGTGGCCTTGAACACTTCCTGGGAAGTGCCTGTGGGAAGAAACCTGAGCCCGTCCCAGGCCCTCAGAGGTGATGGAGCTCAGGATGCTGCTCCCAGGGTCTGGGCTGGGGAGATGCTCCAGAGCTCCCACTGTTTGCAGCTCGCATCATTTCCCAGGATAAACCAAGGCTGAGTAATTTCCTGATTCTCAGGTAGTTGTTTCAGCTTTTGAAGTGCTGTGATTTCTGGCTGCAAGTCCTGTCACGCCGAGCGAGTTTGGGGAATTCTGCATTGTTCAGCAGGAATCTTTGTCCCATCAAGCACGGCTGTCACTGGTTTGTCTTCTGTAACTGAACTGTTTGGCTCCCTGCACAACTGCACAGCAAGGGCAGGACAGGGGACAGATCTGTGTGAATCAGGAGCCACAGAACAGGTTTCAGAGCTAAAGGTGACAATTTAAATTCTCCAGAAAAGTGCCCTTGCTCAGCTGCTTTTTGAATAGGGGTCATAAAACCAAGTTCACCAGGTTCCCCACCCACATTGCTGGTCCTGCCCTGCAGCTGCTCTCGTTGCTCCAGGGGTGCCTGGGGATGGTTTAACCCCAGAGCAGTGACCAGGACTGGGATTCTGCCAGGGGATTGCACTGGTGCCCACTTGAGGAGGGTTGGGGGGACCTTCCCTGCGCTCCAGGCCCGATGCCAGGGCACCTGAAAGAGCCTTTTGTTTGGCCTGCTGAGGTCATAGAAGTGAAAGCGAATTCCTGGCAGATTTAGCTCTTTCCTGGAACCTGCTAGGGATGAATAAGGCATTGAAAATGGAAAGTAGTTTAGGGGTAAATTGTAAGGAAAACATTACCATTTTTATTTTCCAGTGGCGAGGGTATGCCTGTGGATTTATATGAAGCCACAGAGCACTGCTGGAGGAGTATAAAGGCACTTCTTAACAGTTAGAAAAGCTGGGGGGAAAAGAAATCAGGCTTGGGCCTGAACCTCATCCTAGGCACTCTGCTCCCTGCAGTTTTGTGACACAGGATTCCAGCAAAATGATCAGAGAATGTTGAATCTTGGCTGGAGCTAACCAGTGTCAGCCCTCGGGTCTGGTGTGAGTGACGTAATGGGTCTGTGTCCTTTAGGGGTGACAGTGAATGTTAGAATAGAGCCAAAATCTGCAGTGAAAGCAGGAACTCCTGTCTAAAACGAGTTCCAGTTATTGCTGAAAATACAGATCCCCTTGAAGCCTTTCCAGAAAATCTAGGAATGTGTTTGCCAAGTCTGAATTCATTCTTAAATCTCTTCTGGTAAAGGTCACGGGAACAGGCTGGGAGACTATTTTCAAAACTGATTTGATTTCTTTGAGTACAATATTGGGATTTACCAGCCTGCATGGGCGGTGCAGGTCTTGTCCTGGCTGTTGAAGTGTTGAGTTGTGCACAGGAAAACTCAGGAGAACGTGTCAGCTTCGAGGTTTCTCACAGAGAACACACAGGGCTGTGGTCAGTTGTTTCAGGTGCTGTGGTCAGTCATGTCAAATGTTGGCTGTTGTCCCTTCACAGGGCAGCGGTCAGTTGATTCAGGTGGTGTGGTCAGTTGTGTGAGGGGTCATGGTCAGTCATGTCAGGTGCTGTGGGCAGTCATTTTGGGTGCTGTGGTCAGTTCTTTCAGGTGTTGTGGTCAGTCATTCCAGGTATTGTGGTCAGTCGTGTCAGGGGTCATGGTCAGTTCTGTCAGGTGCTGTAGTCAGTGCTGCCAGGTGCCGTGGTCAGTTGTTTCAGGTGCTGTGGTCAGTTCTGCCAGGGGTTGGCTGTGGTACCCTCACAGGGTTGTGGTCAGTTGTTTCAGGTGCTGTGGTCAGTGCTGTCAGGTGCTGTGGTCAGTCCTGCCAGGGGTTGGCCGTGGTGGGGTCTGACCCAGCTCCTTCCATCCATCCCTCGCTGTCCAGGGAGGCCGCTCCTGAGCGGGACAGGAGCGCAGGACCCGGCCGCAGTGTCCTGGGGGCTCCTCCCTGGGCCTGCCCTGACATCCAGAACGTTCTCAGAGGGTTCTGCCCCCTCCTCTCTGCCCTCCAGCTGTGCGAGGCCCTGCCAGAGCCTGGCCAGGTGCCTGGAGCAGCTCTCACTTCTCGGGACACGCGGCCCGGAGTGTGTGCCACTCACAAACCTTTTTGTTTCAGGGAAGTACCTCAGACAAAAGAGAATCGACTTCCAGCTGCCTTACGACATCCTCTGGCAGTGGAAACACAACCAGGTACGAGATAAGAAGTCAAGGTTGGGATCAGAAGGAAACAGCAGCACTCGGGAGAGCCGTCTTTACACATCCAGGCCGGGGGGGATTTCTTGTTGCTGCCGCTGTGTGAGGGGAGAAAGGATTTGCATATGCATTTAATGCTGAAAATTCCCGTTATTCTGTTTCCTGCAGAATAGCAACCCTGTGAATTTCTGCTCTGACGAAAGTCATTAATTTGGCTGCAGGCTTTTATTTTGGTAGTGCTGCTCTGCACGGGGAGCTGGTTTCAGACACGCCTCGGGAGAATTCGGATGTACTGCCAGCAGCGCTGAGAAATTTCAGGCCTTATTTTTCTTGGATCAATCCCAGCAGAGTGGAATTTATTTTTCACTTGCAAGCTGAAATTTTCGTACTGAGGAAAGAAGAGAAACTGTTTAACAGTCTCGTTCTTTTTAAAGAGCTTTAAATATGTGCAAGCTTAAAAATAGGAATTTTTTTTTCCCCCCCTGAGATGTTTCCTCTAAGTGATTTACCACAGGATTTAAGGCTGGTGGGAGAATCTGTCCTCAGCTCTGTGGTGAGAAAGTGTAACTTGGGCATGTAAACGAGCAGGACACATTCCCAGGTGCTGTGGCTCCAGCTGCGCTCCAACACCCCTGGAATCTGATCCTTAAGTCAGGAGCATCAGGGGCATTTCAGCCCAGGACACTTTCTTGCCGTGTATTGACGATGGCCTGTCTCATCTATTCAGTATTTTATAAGTAATAAATACGTGGAATCTGTTTCCTTGACATTTTCCAGCTCTCCCTGGAATACTGGAGGCCCTTGCAGAGGAGTTTCTCTGTACAGGGGTGTGGACATGTCTGGGTTGTGCCTGTGGGCCACAAAGGTCACTGAGGGAAGGCTCTTAGTGCAGGAAATGTGTATGAAATAGTGAATAATTGGAAATTATTCCTTGAAGCTTGATTGAAAGGCTGGAATATATATGAAATTATGAACTGTGATGTAAGCTCCCCTTTCCCCTCCCATCATCTCCATCTGCAGAGGAAGCTCCTCTGCAGAGAAAATGAATCTGCATTTCTCGTGGCTCCCACCTGTACTCCCAGTTCTCATAGAATCCCAGAATCCTTTAGACTGGAAAAAACCCTTAAGATCATTGAGTCACTTTGATAAATCAGCACCTTGATTTTTTTGTTTTCACTCTTTTAAGCATTGGCACATGGTGATTCCACCAAAGATGGTTTCTCCAAAGTAGGTATAAATAATTCCTCTTCTTCTAAGCCCTGTTCAGAGGAGCCTGTCCTCGGGACAGCTGTTTCCCACATTGCTCTGGGCAGACAGAATAAATAATGTGAACAAACTGCTCCACTGTCTCACTAAGCCCAAATTCCACTTATTCAGGTCCTTCTTGTGACCTATTTGTTAATGCAGTCTGAGCCTGGAGAAGAGAACACAGATTTCTAGTAATGATTACAGAGCAGTTCCCTATGTACAGAACATAATTTCCCTGATCCTTTTGAATAACAGATGCACTTATGCAATGTATTAAAATTTTCTTTCTCTTCCTTTTAGCTGTATAAAAAGCCAGATGTCCCACTTTATAAAAAAATCCGTTCCAGTAAGTAAAATCTTATTACTAAAATGTGATAACTGTGGAATTTTCATGTGACACCCTCCTTTCTGTCCTGCTCTTTGTCCTACCGAAGACACTTCCACCTGCTTTTTTTTCCTTTATCTAATCGGAATGAAAATACTGTAGATAAACAGTTCTGGTTTTTCACCTGAAAAGAATTCTTTTCCCTGTTTGGGTTTGTTTTTCCTTTTCTTTTTTTCTCTTCTCCAGATGTCTATGTGGATGTCAAACCTCTCTCTGGCTACGAGGCGACCACCTGCAATTGTAAGAAACCAGAGGATGACAGTGGGAAGGGCTGTGTGGAGGATTGTCTGAACAGGTTAGCAATGTGTTATTTCACATCAGCTCATCATCTCCTGGGAAAAGAGTTGTACTGGATGCACCCCAGCAACAAAGGCATTGTCACAGGGAGGGAAATTCCCAATCTGACCCTCTGGAGATGCTTTGGGGTCCCAGTGTCACCCCCAGGCTGTCACTGCTGGGACTGAGGCCCCTTCACAGTGACCCAGCAGGGCCCTGCTGGACCCTCCCACACTCCTGGCTGGTCCCAGTCAGACCAGTTCCAGCTCAGCCCCAGGCTCTGGGTCCTTCCAGCCCTTGGATGGGGGAGCAGCCCCACAGAACAGCTCCAGCTGCTGCCCCCGGGGAGGGACCCCGAGCAAAGGCCCCCCCTGGGCTCGTGTCCCCTCCCAGGCTGTGCCCGATGCTCCTGGGGGGCTCAGAGTGGCCACTCGGCCTTGGTCAGGCAAAGGGTCAGTGCCAGGTCCGGCCCCTTGCCGGGGGCTCCCCCTCCCCAGGCACAACCTGCAGCTCCCCCCGAGCTCCCTGCACCAGGTGGTTCCTCAGCACTGCCCTACCCCTTCCTCCGGAGGAAGATCCCGTTAAAATCTCCGTTTTGCCCTTTGAATAGCAGTGAGAGCCAGGCACCCCATTGCTGCGTGAATTACACCTTGAAAACAAAGAGCATTTTAGCTGTTGAATAACTTCTCTTTTGTTTAATTTGTTATTATTGATTTTTTAAATATATTGATTTATTATTGATTTATATATATGATATTTGTGATGTTGATTTATATATTTATTTTATACATTTATTTCATATATTGATTTATTATTGATTTCTATATATTCTATATATCATTTATGTGATGATTTACATGTTTATATTTTGATTTTATATATTGATTTATGATTGATTTTTATATGATTATATATTTTATATATGTGTTGATTAATATATTGATTTCTAGATTGATACCATATATTGGTTTTTGAATGATTTTTATATGATTATATATTTTATATATGTGTTGATTAATATATTGATTTCTAGATTGATACCATATATTGGTTTTTGAATGATTTTTATATGATTATATATTTTATATATGTGTTGATTAATATATTTATTTCTATCTTGATTTCATATATTGATTTATGAATGGTTTTTGTATATTTTAGATGTGTGTCGATTGATGTATTGATTTCTATCTTGATTTCATATATTGATTTATGATTGATTTTCCTTGTATGACAGATCCCAAAGTATGCTCTTCCCCTCCCTTCACCTTCTCTGTCGTCTCTTTCAGGATGATCTTTGCGGAGTGTTCCCCCAACACCTGCCCCTGCGGGGAGCAGTGCTGCAACCAGCGGATCCAGAGGCACGAGTGGGTGCAGTGCCTGGAGAGGTTCCGGGCCGAGGAGAAAGGATGGGGTATCCGTACCAAAGAACCCCTGAAAGCAGGACAGTTTATCATTGAATATCTGGGAGAAGTTGTTAGTGAGCAAGAATTCAGGTAGAAATATTTATTTGCTGCTTTAGCGTGGAAGGCTCATAAATGACTTCTAGCATCTGTGGTCGTGGTTGGGATATTCTCAGGCAGGAGCAAAGGGGAGGATGAGGGGGAAAAAGGAAGGCTTAGAATTCTGGGTTTTTTGATTAACCAAGTTTTTCTCAGTCCAGTAGAGAGGGGTGATTAATGTTTGAAATGTATCATCTGCCTCATCTGCCCTGTAAATGCAAAATGCCACAAGTGACTGAATCTGAACTGAGAACTCTGCAGGATTTGGACTGCACCAGGTAGAGCTGAGGGGCAGAGCGGGGCTGGAAGGGGCATGGGCTTCTGCAGAAAGATGTGAAGGAAAAAAGAACAAGTGGAAGCATTGATAACCATTGAAAGAAAGAAATTGTCTTGTTAACTCCATGCCATCGTGGGATATGTGAGGTTGGAGGGACTTGCTGCTCTCAGAGCTCCACCAGCAGGCAGCTGCATTCTCCTCATCCAGAGATAAGCACTAACACTGACTCCTGTGCTCTTGGGATCCGTGGATGTGATTCCAGGACCTGCCCAGTCCCCAGGAGGAAGCTGGGTGTTGTACACGTGCATACACAGACACCCCAAGGAACGTGTACTTGCATTTTCTCTTCCATATGCAGGTTACCAGCATGAAATGTGTACAAATAATCTGCAGAACCCAAAAGGGAGCATTCCAGAAGAGCAAAATTTCTAAATTCTAACCCAAGCTCTGTCAGTGGCCTTGACTTATAAAAATAGGTACAACAATGGCTTTCCTCCATCTTTAGGTGTACAGTTCTATAAAATATAAAATATTATCATTGCTTTTTCTTCAAAACCCTCTCTGAGATGTGCTCTCGCTGTGTCACTCCCTGTGTGCTGTGTGGGGACAAGCAGAATCACAGGACACTGCCTGTGTTGCTCCACAGGAACCGGATGATTGAGCAGTACCACAACCACAGCGACCACTACTGCCTGAACCTGGACAGTGGCATGGTCATCGACAGCTACCGCATGGGCAACGAGGCTCGCTTCATCAACCACAGCTGCAACCCCAACTGTGAGATGCAGAAATGGTGAGGAAAAGGGATTCTGCTCCCTGGAAGGCCGGTGTCCCCAGAGAGAGAGAGATAACCAGTTTGTCTGAGGGAGTCAGATCTAAAAATAGGGAGGGGACTTGAGCTGTAAATAATCCTTACAGGGTGCTCACATTGCTCAAGAGGAGTTGTGTAGTGTTGGGTGCTTTGGAGACGGGATCCAAGTTTGCTGGCAGATCCAGCACTGCTGGTTGTCACACTGAGACGTTTCCTTCCCAGCATTGCTGGTTACACTGGGCTGTTTCCCTCCCAGCACTGCTGGTTTTCACACTCTTAACCTGCTGCAAAGGTTGAAGCCTGAGTAATGCTCTAAAATCATCTTTGTGTATATTTGCCCTTTCTTTTTGACAGTTCGAATATTTTTTTAAAGCAGGGAAATAGTCGGATTCCAGCACACCCTGTGTCATACTAGCACTCTGTGACACCCAGGCTAGGAGGAGGTACTGCAGAGGGATTTGTAGTGAATGATTTGCAGGGGAATAGCAGATGGTGGAACAGGAGTCACTGTGGGGACAGTACATCAGAGTAGCTCGTGGTTCTCAGATAATTCTAGATCTAAGCAATAGTGAAGTTTTCAATTTGAAAATCTAACACAAAATAAAAGAGTTGAAGAGACAGAGGGAGAGGATTCTGCCCCTCTGCCCTGCTCGGGTGAGACCCCACCCACAGAGCTGCCTCCAGTCTGGGCTCCCAGCACAGGAAGGATGTGGAGCTGTTGGAGAGGGTCTGGAGGAGGCACCAAATTAATTAGAGGGCTGGAGCAGCTCTGCTGTGAGGAAAGGCTGAGAGAATTGAGATTGTTCAGCCTGGAGAAGAAGAGCTCCAGGTGACCTAATTGTGTCCTTCCAGTACCTGAAGGAGCTGTAGGAAAGATGAAGAGAGACAATTTACAAGGGCCTGGAGTGCCAGGACGAGGGGAAATGGGTTCAAACTGACAGAGGGGAAATTTAGGTTGGATATATGGGAGAAAGTGTTCCCTGAGAGGGTGGGGAGGCCCCGACACAGGGTGCCCAGAGAAGCTGTGGCTGCCCCATCCCTGGAAGTGTCCAAGGCCAGGTTGGACAGCACTTGGAGCAGCCTGGGACAGTGGAAGGTCTCCCTGCCATGGCAGGGGTGGGATGGGATGGGCTTTAAGGTCACTCCCAACCCAAACCAGTGTGATTTTGAGATGAGCTGTGATGGTCAGTGTATTGAGGACCTGAGTGTTGCAGGGAATGAGGTGATCTGTCACAGCAGCCAGGACAGGTTGTAGCTCCTCTGTCTGAAGCACGACTTCCTACTCTTTGTAAATGGGGTGCTCACTTTTTAGCCCTCAAAGTTTATTGTAAGAGATAAATTAAAGAACTGCACAAATGGAGAACAAGCACGACCCAGGGCACAGCAGAGGTGTTGCTGCGTGTCTCTCACACTTCCATTCTGTTCACGGAGATGATTTTATGTTTAATTTTGGGGCTATTTGATTGTATTTCCCCTGCAGGTCTGTGAATGGTGTGTATCGGATCGGGCTGTATGCACTCAAAGACATGCCTGCTGGGACTGAGCTCACCTATGACTACAACTTCCACTCATTTAATGTTGAAAAACAGGTAAAAACCCTGCCGTGAGACCTTGCAAAATCTCACCAAGGACTAACAGTTCTGTGAAGTGTAAAAATTACACAAAACCTGTCGTGTTGTATTAGACAGAAAATGTTCTTTTTCATATTGAGAGAGAATCTAAATGTTTGGGGTTTATTGAATTTTTTTTTTTTTCCTCAAAGCAACTCTGCAAATGTGGCTTTGACAAATGCAGAGGAATAATTGGGGGTAAAAGTCAACGCATGAATGGACTCTCAAGCAAAAGCAACCAGCCTGTGAGCACCCACAGAAGACCTGGGCGGTCGAAAGAGAAGAGGAAGTCAAAGCACAAACTAAAGAAGAGAGTAAGTAGGAAAGGCAGAGTTTGGGGGGTGAGGTTGGTGGGACATCAGTCTGTGCCATCACACCAAAACCTGGTGTTTCTGTAAATTCTAAATTTGAAACAGAAACCCAAACTTTGAACAGAAAGACAGTAGGGTAATGCTGCAGGTTCTGTCTCAGGGGCTGCTTTGGCTGCTTTGCTGAGTTCTTGGCAGTTTTCCCTGTCTATCAGAACAATCTGTTTTCCAGAGGGGCCACATCCATGAGGAACCCAGTGAAAGTGTGAACGCCCCGACCAGGCTGACGCCTCAGCTGCAGATGAAGCCCATGTCTAACAGGGAAAGGTGAGGGATGATTTCAGGGGGGTTTGCCTCAGAAATGGAGTGCTGTGCAAATGTCGACGCGTTCTTCTATAAGATGGGGCATCCTGAAATTTCTGAGGATGCAGCTTTTAGTTCTCCTTTACCAGCCAGACTGGAATTCCTCTCCGCTGAGGAGAGAAGGCACAGGGTACACCTCTGAATATCCAGCTTTTTCCCCACGTTAAAGAATTAAATTTTCCAGTAAAAAGCGATTCTTGAATACCTTCCTGATTCCTGCAGGAATTTTGTGCTAAAACACCACGTGTTTTTGGTACGGAACTGGGAAAAGATCCGACAGAAACAGGAGGAGGTGAAGCACGTCAGTGACAACATGCACAGCTCGTCGCTGTACACCCGCTGGAACGGGATCTGCCGGGACGACGGCAACATCAAATCAGGTGAGGCCACTCGGCCTCCTCGGGTGCTGCTTTGTGACATGGGGAGTTAAACCCTGTAAATCCAGTGTAGAGTTCCTACAAGGTCCATACACCTTTTGTAAGATGTGCAAGGGCTGCTGCACAGGTAAAAGCTCCCAGGAGTCACTCTAGTCGCAGGAGAAGTTGTCGCTCGTGGTATTTCATAGAGAGTGGTTTGTCAGAGGAGGAGGAAGAGAATGTCATTTAACATCGTGGCACTCAGTGCCGTGGTCTGGTTTGCAAGGTGGTGATCAGTCACAGGTTGGACTCTGCAATCTTGGAGGTCTTTTCCAACTTCAGTGGTTCTAGGATATTATTCTGTGATATTAGGGAGAAATTCCTCCCTGTGAGGGTGGGGAGGCCCTGGCACAGGCTGCCCAGGGAAGCTGTGGCTGCCCCTGGATCCCTGGAAGTGTCCAAGGCCAGGTTGGGCAGGGCTTGGAGCACCCTGGGATCGTGGAAGGTGTCCCTGCCCGTGGCAGGGAGTGGGACTGGATGATAAGGTCCCTTCTAACCCGAACCAGTTTGTAATTCCATGATTTTCCATGGTTGGACCCTGATGGAGAAGAGCTCTTTCCTGCTGTCTGTATTCCTAAACCAGAAACAGTTGTGAAAATTGTCATTTATCCTCATAGTTTCACAGCTTTCAGGCCTTTAGAGAACAAAGGTTTTTGGCATGCAGTCACTTGTGGGAATGGGGCAAAATATGACTAGCAGGGAAAAATTATTGTTCCTATTCCAAAAATAACCCTGTTGGCGGGAGCATCATCCTCACAGCCTGGCAGGATATGGCCCCCAGTGTCAGGTACAGGACAAGCTGGGCAGTGAGTATTTGGGGTGAATTCAAAGACATGTTTTATTTGCTCCAGCAAGATAAAATATTCCAATAACCGACTGATCCGTTTAGGTGGGAACTGACCTGGGAGTAGGGAACTGAAACCTTGGATGTTCCAGTAGCTTAGAAAACATCTCCGTTTAATAATTGGTGGTGGAGTTGCTACACCAAAGATGCTGTAATTTGATCTCTTAACAAATTTCTTGTTTAGAAAGGAATTCCTTGTTCGGAGGTAATTCTCTCTTGCCCTCTCCCAGATGTGTTCATGACCCAGTTCTCAGCCCTGCAGACGTCGCGCTCGGTGCGGACGCGGCGCTTGGCCGCGGCTGAGGAGAACCTCGAGGTGGCTCGTGCCGCCCGCCTGGCTCAGATCTTCAAGGAGATATGTGACAGCATCATATCCTACAAAGGTGAAGGTGATTCTTTTTAAAAAAATCTCCGTGGGCACGTTTTCAGCCTCTGGGAATGGACTCTCTGAATAGGAAATGCTAGAAAAAGATGGGATTTTAAATAACTCCTATTTTTTTTGATTTCCCCACTTACCAGTAATCACTTTGTTTAGCCTCAACCTGCTGCTTTACCACCAGAATCTGCAGGTGTTGCTGTCCTTTCAAACTGATTTTTCAAAATTCCAGAAAAAATCAGAAACTTGTGCTACCTGTACTCCAATTACAGCCTGCAACATCCAGAAACGCAGAAACATTTCAATTCCCTGTGGCTCAGATAACAGAAAAGCCTTTTTTTAACCCAGCTTGAATGTTGTTAGTTACTTTTCTGTGGAAGTTTTACTCCAGTGGTGTCACTAAGCTCTGTTCCTGTTGCAGACTCCTCCAGGCAGGCGCTCGCAGCTCCTCTCCTGAACCTCCCCCCTAAGAAAAAGTAAGTGCTGCCTTCCCAGAGCTGCTTTCTCTGATGGATTTGCACAGTGGGAATTGCTGGTGAACCTGACCTTGTGCCAACATTCCTGTCGTAGAAATGCAGACTATTATGAAAAGATCTCTGACCCCTTGGACCTTGCCACGATTGAGAAGCAGATCCTGACTGGCTACTACAAAACTGTGGAAGCTTTTGATGGGGACATGCTGAAGGTCTTCAGGAATGCAGAGGTGAGACTCTGTCTGGCCTGAAAGCTGCTGCACCGGCAGCAGGGATGTGCCCTCCTTTAATGCTCTTAGAGTAATAAGAAATTTATTCTGGAAGAAGAGAACTTGTGCTGATCTGTTCCTGATGAGGCCTCGATAGCAAACCATGAGCTCTGTGACTGCCTCGGGTCAGAGAGAAGGTCGAGGACACGCATGAATAGCTGACCTAAAGAAACTCCTGTTCCTTTTGGAGGGGGTACCCTGTTTTTCGTTATCAGATGTCATGGAATCACAGAATCACGGAAGGGTTTGGGCTGGAAGGGACCTTAAAGCTCATCCCATTCCACCCCCTGCCATGGGCAGGGACACCTTCCACTATCCCAGGGTGCTCCAAGCCCTGCCCAGCCTGGCCTTGGACACTTCCAGGGATCCAGGGGCAGCTACAGCTTCTCTGGGCACCCTGTGCCAGGGCCTCCCCACCGTCACAGGGAGGAATTTCTCCCATATATCCAACCTAAATTTCCCTCTGTCAGTTTGAAGCCATTCCCCCTTGTCCTGTCTCTCCAGTTCCTGATGAACAGTCCCTCTCCAGCTTCCCTCTGCAGCTTCAAATCCTGCAAGGGGCTCTGAGGTCTCCACACAACCTTCTCTTCTCCAGGCTGAACATTCCCAGCCCTCTCAGCCTGGCTCCATATGGAAGGGACTCCAGTCCCCTGAGCAACTTCGTGGCCTTCTCTGGACTTGCTCCAACAGTTCCACGCCCTTCTCACACTGGGGGCCCTGGAACTGGACACAGCACTCCAGGTGGAGCCTCAGGAGAGCAGAGCAGAGGGAGAGAATCTCTGCTGCCCATGTTCTTTGGATGCAGCCCAGGACACGGGTGGTTTCTGGGCTGTGAACACGTTGGAGTTTTCGGTCACCCATCACCCCAAGCCCTTCTCCCAGGGCTGCTCTCAGTTCCTTCCCTGCCCACGTCACATCCATGGACCTGCTGGTCAGACTCAGGAGGGAGATGGAGAGGTGCACCCCAGCTTTGGGGCTGCAGCTGTAGGGAAAACCCCTCCCAGGCGCGCACGGCCGGGAGCTAAACGGGACGGGACTTGGAAATAAAGCGCTTTTGGGGGGTTTTTTTTGATTTCTCCAGAAATACTACGGCAGGAAGTCCCCGACAGGGCGGGACGTGTGCCGGCTGCGCAAGGCCTACTACAATGCCCGGCACGAGGCCTCGGCCCAGATCGATGAGATCGTGGGGGAGACGGCGAGCGAGGCCGACAGCAGCGAGACCTCGGTGTGCGACAAGGACAACGGGCACGAGAAGGACGAGGACGTCATCCGCTGCATCTGCGGCCTCTACAAGGACGAGGGGCTCATGATCCAGTGTGAAAAGTGCATGGTGAGCCCAAAGGGAGCCTGCTCTCTTCTCTCCTCCGCAGCAAGTGGGGCTCTTCACCAGCGGTTTCCATGCGCTTGGTAGCGTTAATGAACTCTTCAGCCCTTCGTTTCCTCTCCACAAGAGGAGAGATTCTGTTTTCACAGAGAAGATGCAGCTTGCACTGAGCAGAGGAGCTGAAACTGCCCCAGCTCCTGCCCTTGGGAGAGGGAAATTAATTCAAAAATGTTGGGCTTTTACATTTACTGTTGCATGGAGATCTTGTCTGTCTGCTGATGTGGTGTGAAATAGTTCATAGAAAATCTTGAATTTCCTTTGTCAAGCTTATTTTCTTGCTTTCCTTAATACTTTTTGAGAAAATGCAGTTTGCAACTGTAATCTGTCCCAGGACTTTCTGACTGGGCTGTACCTGTTTTTCCAGGTTTGGCAGCACTGCGACTGCATGGGTGTGAATTCGGACGTTGAGCACTACCTGTGTGAGCAGTGTGAACCTCGAGCTGTGAACAGGGTAAAACAAGACTCTCCTTCCTTATTTAAACTAAAGCAGCTCTTTAGGTTTTTTTTGTTTTGGGTTGGGTTGGGTTGGGTTGGGTTTTTTTTTTGGTTTGGTTTGGTTTGGTTTTTGTTTTGTTTTGTTTTGTTTTGTTTTGTTTTGTATTTTTATTTAGAATTTGTATCTTTTGGGATTGATGAAGCTTCCTTGACTTAGGTTCAGTTCCAGGAGGGGTCAGTTTTTCTCTGCGTGTTTCCAAAAAGGGTGTGAGCCCAATTTTGGACTGATTGTGGTGGTCAGCTCAGAATTCCCTCCTTTTTTTCACCTGCAGGAGGTTCCCATGATCCCTCGCCCCCACTATGCCCAGCCTGGCTGTGTTTATTACATCTGCCTGCTGAGGGACGACCTGCTGCTCCGCCAAGGTACGTGCTGGCTCTGGCATTACCCTGTCAGAAATACTTTCATTTTTCACAAGTGGAAGCTGCTCTCTCTATGATGCTGGGAGTGATAGACAGTGAGAGTTCTCACAGGCTCTTGATGAAGAAATGTTAATTAGCACAGCCAGGGCTGTAGTGGCCAGGGGAGGATGGTGCTGAGCCAGCTGCTGGTAGTTAACATTTAGAAGTAAAGGCCAAGAAGGCTGTTAGACCTCCAGTATTTTAGTGCAGAATGGTCATTAAAACATCCAGCTCATTGCTTATGTGTTCCCTAAAGCTTATCTCTCTGGACTGTGCTCTGAATTCCTGAATCTGTCCAAGGCAGCTGCCACAGCCACACAAGTCAGCTCACTGATAAAAAAAATTATTATTATTTTTATTTCATCCTACAGATACACACAAGGTTAGAAAGAACCCTTTATCATTATTAGGAAACTGCTCTTTAATGAGTGAAAACAGTTGATAAGTTTGCTAGAGGGGAATAGGAGAGCCTTCAGGAAAGTGGGGAATTAAAAAAAGGTCAAAGAACAGCATATTCTTTATCCCATCTGCAAGATTCTGGAATTTGCATTCAGTCCTCCTTGTTGGTTGTTGCTCTGCATTGTCTGTCCTGTCCAGAGTTCAGCCTTTGGGTTCCACATGTCTTTTTTTGTTTTTTGTGAGAGAAACTCGCTTCGAGGGCTGTACCAGACCTTGCTTTTACATCCTCTGTTGAAATGGATGATGTTTGATCTGGGGCTTGTGGCATCTTCCAGCTATTCAGAGCATTAAGATCATTTTTGTGACAATGTGTTACATTTTGCTTGTGTGCCTCTGCTCTGATCTTGGTGACCTTAATTAGAGAAATGCCCTTTAAAGAGAGAAATGTCCCTCTATGGCTGAGCTCCGAGTGCCACCAGCAGGGGACAGAGGAGACCAAACTGCTGCTGTTGGGCACCAAATGCCTCTGCAGGCACAGGGAGCAGATGAAGGCAGTTGTAGCACCAGGAGGTGCTGGAACAGAACACGCAGCTCCAGCAGGGAAAGGGGAAATCCATGGGCTTGTTGCTGGTCTTGGGTTCTCCACCCAAAGTCCTCAGGCACGACGTTTACTGTGCTGTGGGTGTATCAGGCAGCTTGGACAGTGGGAAAAACAGCTTTTTACTCCCTCTGGTGTCAGAAAGGCCTTGTAATTCCACATGCTGAGGCAGAAGCGTGGCCTGCAGCCCTTAAGTCTGTGTTGTGGATTTACATTTTCCTGGGAGTTGTGTTTTGGGAAGAGGCTGATGTTGCCACAAAGCCTGGAAGTGCATTGAGCCCAGTGCCTGCCCAGGGGAAGCTGCACCCTGAACACCAGTTCCAAGCTTGAGAGCTGATGTTTTGGAGGAGCAAGACTGAAAATCAGCTGTGTGAGTGGTCACACTCTGCCGTGATCGAATCCCTCTCGTTCAGAGGGATCTCAGGGAGGGGCCTTCAGTCAGTGGTTGGAGAACTTGTTTCTTAATTTCTTGGCAATTCTACTGGAAGCTGTTGAGTGTTACACCACAGACAAGCTTCCTCTGCAAAAATTCCCTGGTACCTAAACCCAGGAGATGATGCAAATAAAACAGATCTGATCCATCACATCCCTTGGAAGTGAGCATGGAGTTCTACCTTGGATAGGAATCGATTAACAGGGGTCAGAATGGATCCTGGAAAACCCACATAGCCAGAAGTTGTAACACATCGTCATCCCTGATGCACCAGCAACAGCTGCCGTGGTTTTTCCTTGGAAGCTTTGAGGTAGAGAGGCATCAGGAACATCTGCATAAACTGGAACTGAAATCGAGTTTCCTGATCTTTAGGGCAAGAGAGCATCTGTCTACATCTCTTTCTGAATGCTCCCTTTTTCAGTCAGGCACAATAGTGCTGGGGTTGCTTTCCTCTCATGGGAGAGGTGGGGAAGAAGAGTTGAAAAAAGCTCATTTAAAATGAGGTGGTTTAAAATATATTGGTTTTATTTTCATTTTGCTTGGGGCCAGCAGCTCGTCTCAGCATTTTCCTTGTTTTCTAAGAGTATTTTAAGGAACCCAACTCCCCAGTTTCTTTAAAAGTTACCCTAAAAGTTGTAAAGGGAAGCTGTTACCCCAGTTCAGGTGGGAAGAAGACACCAAGCTGTGTAGTGTGGTCAAAATGCTGGAGGGAAGGGGTGAATGCAGAGGGACCTTGACAGGTGGGACTGTGTGAACATGGATGTCAACAAAGCCAAGTGCAAGGTCCTGCACCTGGGTCAGGGCAATCCCAGGCTCAGCTGCAGGTTGGGTGGGGAAATGGCTGAGAGCAGCCCTGGGAGAAGGGATGATGGGTGACCAAAAACTCCAACGTGTTCACAGCCCAGAAACCACCCATGTCCTGGGCTGCATCCAAAGAACATGGGCAGCAGGTCAAGGAAAGGGATTCTCTCCCTCTGCTCTGCTCTCCTGAGGCTCCACCTGGAGTGCTGTGTCCAGTTCCAGGGCCCCCAGTGTGAGAAGGGCGTGGAACTGTTGGAGCAAGTCCAGAGAAGGCCACGAAGTTGCTCAGGGGACTGGAGTCCCTTCCATATGGAGCCAGGCTGAGAGGGCTGGGAATGTTCAGCCTGGAGAAGAGAAGGTTGTGTGGAGACCTCAGAGCCCCTTGCAGGATCTGAAGGGGCTGGAGAGGGACTGTTCATCAGGAACTGGAGAGACAGGACAAGGGGGAATGGCTTCAAACTGACAGAGGGAAATTTAGGTTGGATATATGGGAGAAATTTCTGCGTATGAGGAGTCCTTAGGAGCACCTTTTAAACTTAGACAAGATGGATAAGTGAGATTTTATTAATGAAAATAGAATTACTTGTGCTTCACTTTAATCCTGAATCTGGTTGTAGCAGAACTAGGGTGTTGGTGACCCTGGGGCCATGTTGTCCTCAGTGGTTCCCTGGAATTTTTTTCCCAAGCTGTGAAACCTGCTAATTAATAACAGCAATAACCATGGAAGGCAAACAGCCTTAACTGCACATATGCAAAAACAGGGGAAAAAATAGGGAAAAAAAACCAGGAGTCATTGGCATTTAATGGAAACATGAGAAAAAATGAGTCAAAAAAGGCAAAAGGAGTGTCAGAAATTGTTATGCACACAATAGCAGAGCGATTGTGCCTTCCTGTAACCTCCTGGGGCGTCTGTCCCCTGCCTGCCCTGTGCTGCTCTGACATCCCGTTGCCCAGAGGATCTCACTACCTGTAAAAACAAGGATAACAAGGATAATCCGATCTGGATCATCTTTTCTGTGGACAGAGTCTGCCCAGGTGATTTGGAGGGTGAATGATGAAGGTCTGTGAAATGTGGCACAGGAAGGTGCAACGATGCAGAAATTAGGGAACAAACAGGAATTAGCTGGCAAGAGTTAAAGTCTAGGAAGATTTTTGTTACGAAAGCGTAACCAGACTGTGGCAAGCGTTGCCACAGGAGGGTGGAGAGGTCAGAGTATAAATGGTTCCAAAAAAGATTAGACCAATTCTTGGAGGAAGGATTAATCCCCAAAGGTCCAGCTGTAGCCTTTGGCTCTGAAAGTCCATAAACAGCAGAAAGGCAGCTGGGCAGGGACAGCACGGGGAGGTTTTTCCTTGGCTCGCCTGCTCCTGTGCTTTCTCCTCCTGAGCAGCTGCTGCTGCCCGTTTCTCCAGCCAGAACATTCTGCTGTGTGACCCCTGGTCCTACCCAGGGGAGGTTTTATGACTTGGGACCTCCCAGGTTTTGGTCATTTTTAGGTAAATAACAGAAGAGGTGGAATCTCTTCCCAGTCCTGGAAGTGCTTAAGGCCGGGTGGGATGGAGCTCTGAGCAGCTTGGTCTGGTGGAAGATACCCCTGCCCATGGCAGGGGTGTGGGTCTGGATGGTCTTTAAGATCCTTTCCAACCTAGGTCATTCTGGAATTCCGTGATTTCCCAGGCCAGAGCAGAGAAATTAAGGAGTAAATTCACTCATGGGACGAAATTAATACATTTAAGTTTAGGGGTTGCCCTTGGGAAATACCTTTTGATTGCCAGCAGTGCCAGTTTGTTCAGTCCTTTTTACATTCTCTTTACCTTTCCTGAGTTCTACATCTCATTGGAATTCTGCTGGAATAACCAAAGGCTTGGGGCTTCTCAGGCCAGGATTTATTTTCTTAATAGTAATCTTCTCTCTGAGTATCTTCTCTCTAAGGTTTATTCTTTACACATTGCAGCCGTCACTAATTCCTACACCTTGTCCTAATCACGACCGACTTTGTTACATATCCTGTGGTCTGTCATGATTTTGATTCCTTCCAGGTTGGTGTTTTCAGTCTGGGCATGGAAGGTTATGGGTCATTTTTCTGTCAAGCTGCTGTGTAAAGCATCTGAGTGGCCTTGTTCCCTTGGCAGGTTCTGCAGTGGGTTCGTGTCATTCCTTACACTCCAGCATTAGGTGCCTCTGTTGTGTTAGTTCTGGTGATTATTTACTCTGTTCTGTGTGCTGGGCTCAGGCCAGGCTCTTCACAGGTGTGTCTTTTGTGCCCCTGGCCAGGTGACTGTGTCTACCTGATGAGAGACAGCCGCAGGACTCCCGACGGGCACCCGGTCCGGCAGTCGTACCGGCTGCTGTCCCACATCAACAGGGACAAGCTCGACATCTTCCGCATCGAGAAACTCTGGAAAAACGAGAAGTATGTGCAGGGCATCCTCGGAGTTTGAGACATCCCGTGGGCCTACCTGTCAAAGCACAGGAATTTCACGGAAGTCTCATCTTAGGAATGCAGGAATGAGCACGGTCCAGGTGCAGAGGTTGGGGAATTCCCAGCTGGAGCTTGTGCTCCACAGCTGCACAGTGGAAACACGTGAGGTTGGAGGTTTAAGCGAAGGATCCGAGATAGAAATTGATGGATTCCCTCAGTGTTGGAACAGACCGTGGGTACGCAGTGACAGCTGTGAGGCAGTCAGTGCTGTGTCCTGGCCGGGCACAGTCTGCTGCGCCCGTGGAAAGCACTCTGGGAGTGTTTGCCCTCACTGCAGGCAGGCAGTGGAATATGGAACACTCGTGTGACTCCACTGTTCATCACAGCCAAGTGCGAGAGAGGGAACTCAAAACGAAGCAGGGGGCATCGAGTGAGTTGTGCCGTGGTCTGATTTGTGTTTCTGTCCCCTTTGCACCCTCAGAGAGGAGCGCTTCGCCTTTGGCCACCACTATTTCCGTCCGCACGAAACGCATCATTCCCCCTCTCGGAAGTTCTACCACAACGAGCTGTTCCGGGTGCCCCTGTACGAAATCATCCCCTTGGAGGCCGTGGTGGGGACGTGCTGTGTGCTTGACCTGTACACCTACTGCAAAGGTGAGAATTGAACACATTCCTAAGCACTCGGGCAGTGGGCTGTGGTGGTTTAACCCCCGCTGAAAGCTCAGCACCACCCAGCCGCTCGCTCCCCACGGGATGGAGAGGGAACTGGAACAAGGTAAAACCCAGAGGTTGGGATAAAAACAGTTTCATGGTTGAAATAAATTAAAATATTGAAATAATAATGATAGCAGTAGTAGTGATGGAAAGGGAGATTGTAGAGAGAGAGGTGTCCGATACCTGAAGGGGCTGCAAGGAAGGTGGAGAGGGGCTCTTAATCATGAACTGGAGTGACAGGACAAGATGGCTTTAACCTGAAAAAGAGGAAATTTAGGTTGGATACACAGAAAATTGTTCCCTGTGAGGGTGGGGAGGCCCTGGCACAGGTTTCACAGAGAAGCTGTGGCTGCCCCTGGATCCCTGGAAGTGCCCAAGGCCAGGTTGGACGGGGCTTGGAGCACCCTGGGACAGTGGAAGGTGTCCCTGCCCATGGCAGGGGGTGGCATGAGATGAGCTTTAAGACCCCTGCATGATCCTGTGAATAAACCCCAGGAAGCACAAGTGATGCCCAGTGCAGTCCCTGCCCACCCAGTGCCCAGCCCATCCCCAGCACTGATCAGGGAATCCCAGCCACCCCCCACTGGGCCGGACCCTCCGTGGTGTGGAATATCCTGTGGCCAGCTGGGGTCAGCTGTCCTGGCCCTGCTGGCAGAGCAGGGGACACTGGGGAGTCGTGGGCTGAGGGTGAGCACTGCTGGGCACCAACCAAACATCGGGGTGTGACCAACATCATCCTCACCCTGAACCCGGGCACAGCTGAGCCAGGTACTGAGACAAATTCACTCTATTCTGGAACCGAGGACATGCCCTGGAGTAGTTCCTGCTGTCCAAAGGCCGTGGGGGATGTTTACATATTTCAGAGCTGAGGACACTTGATGGCTTTGCCCTGGGACAGAGATTCCTGTTTTAAGAGGGACAGCAGTGGGCAGGGAAGAGAAAATTATGTCAGTTGAGAATTGTGTCTGTGAAAGTTTGGCAAGTGTTTGATCAGAGTGTACAGGTTCTCCCCTCAGAGTGACCCAGCAGTGTGTCCTGCTGGGGTTCTGAACAAGAGAGCAAACAGGGGCACTGTGACAGCCCCTGCCTCACTCACGCTGTGATAAACCACGTGTTTCCCCCTCAGTCCGTGACTGTTTTTTCCTGTGTGCTTTGTTTTGATGCCAGGGAGGCCGAAGGGTGTGAAGGAGCAGGATGTTTATATCTGTGATTACCGCCTGGATAAATCAGCTCACCTCTTCTACAAGATCCACCGGAACCGCTACCCCGTGTGCACCAAGCCCTACGCCTTCGACCACTTCCCCAAGAAACTCACGCCCAAGAGGGATTTCTCAGTAAGTGGGTTTGCTCTCAGCTTCCCTACCTGCTTTTAGGAGACTGGCTGGAGTTTTGGAAAGCCCCTGACTGTGGATGGATGAAGTTTGGTCAGCCAGAGGGAGCTGATCCTTTAGGTGGGGGTTGGGCTCCGCTCCCAGGGAACAGGGACAGGAGGAGAGGGAACGGCCTCAGGCTGGGCCAGGGGAGGGGCAGGCTGGACATCAGGAGGAATTTCCTCATGGAAAGGGTGCTCAGGTATTGGAAGGAGCTGCCCAGGGAGGTTTGGAGTCCCCATCGCTGGAGGTGTCCAAGGAAGGCCTGGCTGTGGCACTGAGTGCTCTGGGCTTGGGACAAAGTGGGCATCGGGCACAGCTTGGACTCGATGATCCGGGAGGGCTTTTCCAACCTCAGTCGTTCCGTGGTTCTGTGAGTGTGCACAGTCTGGGGGAAAGCTGGCTCGAAAGCAAGCTTGGAAAGAAAACTGGATGTAACAGAAGCTGCAGTTGAGAGGCAAAGCGGTGCTGAAGGGATGGTGATGGTGAGCTCAGGGCGGGTCTCAGAGCAGCACAGAGGTGGCAGATCTGCAAACCTTCTGCAAGCGAGCTCTGTTCTTCCTGGAGCAGAGAGAGTGGCTTTGAAGAAGGTTCCAGACTCGTGCTGTGCAGAAAGCAAAGATGGTTTTTATCATGGTGGTCTGTGGCTTGAAATTTATTTGGAAGATGTGAAAAATCAGACAAGTCTGGCTCTAATTTATCTTATTACATGGTTGTGCCTCCTCCTGTGAGGTCTGATGTTTGAGGTACACCAGTGTTTCCAGAGTGTCCTGCACTGGTACTTCCAGAGTATTTGACAGACCAGCACTTCCTTCCACTGTGAATCTGATTTGGTATTAACCATAATCTTTATTGTTATTGCAGCCTCATTATGTGCCAGACAACTACAAGAGAAACGGAGGCAGGTGAGTCTCCTCCCCCCCCGGATTGTTGAGAGGAGATGAAATAATTCTGTTTGTTGTGCCCGCTTTCCTCCTGCCCCTTTCCCCTGGGTGCCCTGGGAATAAGAAGTTTAAATTATTTAAAGCTCTCTAAACTTTCAGAGAGATAAAAGGGAACAAGTGAGGAGGGATAGGCAGCCTTAGTAATGCACATCAGGAAAAGAAAGGAGCCATTTGAAAGTCAGAAAAAAGCAGCTGAGTGAGGAGATGCCCAGAGCAGGAGCCTCCAGCCTTCCCAGATGGAGGAACCCAGGTCCAGGACCCACTGCCCATGTCTTTGGAGCAGTCAGAGCCCAGGTCTGGTAGAGGCTGCAAGAACACCCATCAAGGGTGTTGCAGAAAAGCCCCACTGAGGGCTGGGCCGAAGAGTTTTGGAGATAAAATCTTTTGCAACTGAAAATAAAGAGACATTTGTTTTTCAAAGCTACGTTTGGTGCAGTGCAGATAAAGTTACAGCAGTTGAGGGGGGTGAGTGCAGGGATTGGGGGAAGAAATTGAGCTCCAGAGAGCCCCTGCCCATGGATGAGTCCTGGACTCGCTGGGAATTGTCCTTTCAGGTGAGTGGCTGAAAAACTGCTGCTTAAACCCCTCTTCTCCTGCCAGGTCATCCTGGAAATCCGATCGCTCGAAACCACAGATCAAAGACTTAAACCAAGAGGAAGATTCCCTGCCCCTCATGGAGGAGGTGCTGGGGGCCCCAGAGCAGGCTCCAGGGGAGCTGCCCAGCCACGAGGAGCCCGACAAGGAGCCCGTGCCCAGCGAGAGCTGCGAGACCGAGAAGAAGGGGGACGAGAACCCCTCGGACTCGAGGCCGCTCTGCAGCCCCGAGGAGCGGCGGCACCTCCAGAGGGAGAGGCTGAACCAGATCCTGCTCAACCTCCTAGAGAAAATCCCAGGGAAAAACGGTGAGATTTCAGGCTCTGGTTGCACAGCCTCAGGTCTCCTGTGGGCCTGGGGTCACTTTGCTCAGCTGTGTTGATAAAATGAATGTTTTTGTGTGAATTTGTTGCTAGTGGGCATTAGGAAGGTCAGTTTTCTCTGGAGCCATGTTTTCCTTTGCAACAGAAATCCACTAAATCGAAGTGAAATTTCTTACAACTTCAACACTGTGTTTTGTATAGTATTTTTAATAACCACAGAAACTTTCTGTGGACAAATTCCCCCCAGTCATTCCATGTCTCCAGCTGAGAAACTTAATGGACCACTTAACGGAAACTTAATGCCAAGAAAGACTGAAGAGAATTTGGACAGTCTCTTTTGACCTTTCATGAGCTTTCCTTGGGTTCTGAGTACCTGCTGTAGGTGTTGTCTGAGCTGTGGGGTAAGGGGGCAGGGGTTCCACTGCTGAGGTGTGTCCCTGCTTTTAATCTAAAGCCCGGGATGAGCCCTGTCCAGTCCCTTCCAAATTCTGACAATGCCAGACAGTCAGACTGATGCGTAATTTGGGCTGGGAGGATCTTTTGAGGTTGTCTGGTCCAACCATGGCTCAGGGCTTGGGTTGCTCATGGGATGTTTTGGATATCACCGTGGAGGGAAACATCCTTGGAAGAACCAGGAATAAGGAAATAGGAATTTCGTGTTCGAGGAAGGGCAGGACAGTGCTCTGCTCTGGGTGATGAGGTGGGGATCGCTCACGGGTTGGACTCGATGATCCTGGAGGTCTTTTCCAACCCCAGTGATTCTGTAACGATTGAAATCCCCTTCTGCCCCTGTGCTCTGTTGCAGCCATCGATGTCACCTACCTGCTGGAGGAGGGGTCGGGACGGAAGCTGCGGCGCCGCACTCTGACCATCCCCGAGAGCAGCTTCAGGAAGTGACACGGGAGGGGCAGCCGAGCTCTGGGGTCTGTCACTGGGGCTGGGGGCCAGAGCCCAGCCCGGGGAAGGAGGGCAGCAGCAAACTGACAAAACTACAAACAGTAGCACCTGGGGGGCCGGGCCGGCACGGCGCCCACCCTGCTCTGCAGTGCTCTTGGTGTGTGTGTTGGTGGGCGTGCCTTGTATTGATGTTAGGTACTGAGGAAACCTCGTGGTTATTGTCCAGGATGGTCAAATTTAATTTATTTTTGCTTGATATTCCCACTCAGAGGAAAAAAAAAAAAAATTTAAAAAAAATAATAATGGGGAGAGCAGAAGAAAAGGACTGAGTTACTCTGAGGAGGATGTTCCCCGTGGTCACTGACAACCTGGGATTGTACCAGCCGCCGTCGGCAGCGCCGTGGCCCACGCCAGGGAAGGGAATCCAGGAATCCAGAGGGGAGAGGAAAGGCCCAGTGGCTTGAAAGGAAAGGCTGCCCTAAAGCCGTGGCCTCTGATTTGCACAAGTTCCAAGAAGAGAGAAACGTCTCCAGACGAGCGCCAGGTTCGCCGTGGGACGGCCCGTGCACGTGTCCCTGTGGTCTGTGCCAAGGAGAAGCTTCCAGAGGCCCTTGGAGCGGGGCAGGAGCGCTGGGATGAGGCACTTGCTGTGCGGGGGGAGGGGGCGGGGTGTGAGTTTTTTTCACTTTTTTTCTGCAGAGAAATTTTATAAAAGCGAAGTCAGCTCCTGACGCCACCATTGCTGTTGGTTTTTTTGATAAGCTGTGGTTCTCGTGTGTCTCGTGTGTTGTGCAAATAAAAAAAACCTGTTAAAAGAAAAAGAAAAAAAGAAAAAAAAAAACAAACAAAAAAACCAAACAAAAAAACCTCCCCCAAGGACCCTTTCACTCCGTGCCCGTCAGGCAGTATCCGAGCGAGTGTTTGTCGTGAGCTGTAGAATTTATCAACTGCTAACACTACCCTCGTGTGCTGGTGGACAGCTGAACGTCCGGGCAGCGGGTCCCGCTGGCCCCTCCCACATCGCGATTGTCCCGACAGCCCGGAGCCCCCGGGACGGGCCCGGGGCCGGGGCTGGGCGGCCCCCGCTGCCCCTGGACGGTGGCTTTGCTTTCCTGTCTCAGACGTACACATGCATATCCAGTCCTGTTTTAGGTGTTCTTATAAGAAATCCAGTTTTTAATGTGCCAAGTTGTATATATCTGCTGCGTGGATGTAAAGCAATACCGTAGTTACATGTTCCTTTTTATGGACCAAGCTCGTCCTAATGTACATTCTTGTTATTATTATAATTATTTTACTCTTAGTGGAACATGACTCATTCCATTAACTTTTATGTGTTGATTTAAAAAGAGAAAACAAAACAAAACAAAAAAAANAAAAAAGAAAGGAAAAAAACCCTTTGAGAAAAAAAAATATTTTATTAAAAAAAAAAGAAATAAGAAAATAGTTTGGAATATTTTCTTACTGTAGAAAAGCACTGTACAGTACCAGGAACCCTGAGTATAAAATACTCGTGCGTGTAGTAGGAATATCGCATGTCCAAACCCTCGAGTTGTCTCATTTAGTTTCAAACAGAAATCATTGTCTCAAATGGTGTTAAACACTAAAAAGTTTTTAAAAAAAAAAAAAAAAATAAAGTGCGTACAGAAGCGAGACACTAGCTCTGTCATTTTATCTTTCTTTTGTTGAAAGACTAAAACAAAATGTTTTTTAGACAATCAAATGTTAGGTAAGTGCAAAGAATTGTTTTTTCTTACTGGTGTAGAAATTAATGACTTTTTTTATTTTTTGGTTATTTTATAATACTGAGCAGACCCGTGTGTCCCCAGGATCGCCGCCGGAGCCAGGAAGCACTACGTTACTGCAAATAGAGCTGAACCTTAGTCTGCATGGGTGTAGGCTGTGTGATTGCTGAAAATAAATGCTGCTAATATATTTCCTTTTTACAAAGCATATCTAAATAGATCATTGTTTTGATGTTAATCTTTGTAAATTATGTATTACCAATTTTAACATTGGATGTAATTGCATAAAAAGCCTGCATCTCAATCCTGAGAGTCTAGTATTAAATGGAAAATCTTTTCCTACAGCTGGCTCGGGGGGTTTTCTTTGCTGAGCTGGGTGAGAGGGCAGGAAGATGGATCTGGACAGGCTGGATCCGTGGGATCTGTGGGATTGATGGGCCAAAGCCAGCGGGGTGAGGGTCAGCAAGTGCTGAGTGCTGCCCTTGGGTCACAGCGACCCCATGGAACGCTCCAGGCTTGGGGAAGAGTGGCTGAAAAGCTGGGAAAGGCCCTGGGAAAGGCCCTGGGGTGCTGGTGACAGCAGCTGGACGTGAGCCCAGGTGTGCCCAGGTGTGCCCAGGTGGGCGAGAGGCCGATGGCACCTGGCCTGGACCAGTCCCAGTGTGGGCACAGGACCAGGGCAGTGCCCATCCCTGTGCTGGGCACTGCTGGGAGACCTCAAATCTTGAGTCAGTTTTGGGCCCTTTATGACAAGAAAGCCCTTTTGAGGGGCTGGAGCGTGTCCAGAGATGGGAACGGAGCTGGGAAGGGGCTGGAGAACTCCTGAGGGAGCTGGGAAAGGGGCTCAGCCTGGAGAAAAGGAGGCTCAGGGGGGCCCTTGTGGCTCTGCACAAGTCCCTGACAGGAGGGGGCAGCCTGGGGGGTCGGGCTCTGCTCGCAGGGAACAGGGACAGGAGGAGAGGGAACGGCCTCAGGCCGGGCCAGGGGAGGGGCAGGCTGGACACCAGCAGGAATTTCTCCATGGAAAGGGGGGTCAGGCCTTGGAACTGCCCGGGGAGGTTTGGAGCGCCCATCCCTGGAGGTGCCCAAGGAAGGGCTGGAGGTGGCACTCGGTGCTCTGGGCTGGGGACAAGGTGGGGATCGGGCACAGGCCCCCGCAGCCGCGCTCCCGAGGGGCTGTCCCGGCTCCTGAACACACCCAGCTGGGACGGGAACACGGGAACACCCACCAGGGACGGGAACGGGCAGCTGCCGGACCATGGGCGGCGTTTCAGAGGATTCAGTGCGACTCCGGTGGCTCTGCTGTGGCTCAGATGTGGCAGGAGGGCCGAGGGCAGCACAGTCACCGTGTGGTGTCGGAGGGGCTGTGACCACGGGTGCGTGAGAGGCAAAGTGGGACAGGAACCATTAAATCCACGCCTGTTCCCAGGATATAAACCCCAGTGCCCGGAGCCCTCTTGTCCTGCGCAGGTGGCAGGCTGGGGACTGTCACCCCCGGGACGTGTCCTGCCGTGGCAGGGCACTCACCTGCAGAGCGAGACCAGGATCCCTCAGGAATGAAACAGCTTCTCCGTGACCCCTCTCCTGTGGAACCTGATTCTTCTGTTTCCCTTTCCCAGTCTGACTCTCTACGATCATGAAAATGCCAGGCTTGACCCCTACACTCCTTTTAAACCCAAGGCCCCAGGCCAAGGCTTGGAGGGCTGTTTATTTAAAAAAAAAATAGATGGAAGAACCACCTGGCTTCCTCCCCTCCTGGTGTGACCCCATTTCAAAGTCCAGAAGCAGCTGCGGAATTCAATCAAACCTCCTTAAGGCAAGCCAAGTTACATTCCAATTAGGGTATAACGTCACTCGTCTGAGAATAAAAATCCCAGGGAGAGAAGTGAGAATGAGAACAGAGTGAAAGGAGAGCAGCTTTACCCTGGCAGCAGCGCCCGGCCCGGGGGCTGACACAGCGGCTTTTTGCCACCGAAGCGGGAAGTCAGACGGGTGAAACGTGGCCCTTGGCCATGGGAGGGAGCAGAGGCCCAAAACTGCTTCTGGGGACAGGCTGCTGCTGCCGTGTGGCCGCTCCCCAGTACGGCCACATCTGTCTTTTACCGGGGAGCCCAGCATGAAACGAAAATTCTGGGATGAAATCACAAGCAAAGACAAAAAACCTGAAAAAACTTGGAGGCATTTAGCCCCTCCTGCCATCCTTCGGGCCATGAAAAGATTCGTTGAAGTTATATAAATAACTAAACCGGTGACCTGGGCTGTTCCCAGTGCTGTGCAGCTCCCACGGCGTGGGGCTGGTCCCCAGCAGCTTCTCCAGGGATATTCCTGGCTCTGGGAGGCTGCAGCCGCCTCTCCCACGCTGTGGAGGAGCCTGGACACCTTCTGCTGGGGCGTGAGGCCTCCCTGCTCTCCCTGGCTGGCAGCCTGGATGCTGAGAACCAGCACAGACAGCCCCAGCCCGCGCCGGCTGCTCCCACTGGAGCGTTTTCCCATCCCAGCACCAGCGCCAGCCCGGGCCACCCACGTCGGGCCGGGCCAGTGGCCACTCCCAGCCCTCCCAACCCCAGGGCCCCGCTCACACACGCGGACACGTGAGTCACAACCTTTATTTCCAGCCTTTTCCCCGCCGAACAAGCTCATTCCGGTGGTTACGACTATTTACAGAGTGCTGGGGCTGCGCATCGGTGGCGGGGCCCGGCCTGGGCCACCGGCCCCGGGGCAGAGCGGGGCACGTGGAGGTGGCGGCGGTGGCGGGACACGACGGCACGGAGAAGACACGGGGGACTGTGAGGGCCAGGCGGGGAAAGGAGCCGTCCCTGCCCTGGCACAGGTGTGGGCAGCAGCTGAGGAACAGAGAGCCAGAGCAGGTCCCGAGGAGGAGCCACGGCTCAGCGCCAGCGGGTCCGGGGGACACGGTGGCAGACGGCGACGTCATGCGAAGGAGCAGCAGTGACGGGCACGGGGCAGGGTCCCCTGGGAGCTGCCAGCCCCGGAGGTGGCGAAGCCGCGGCAGGAGACGTCCCCGCCCGGAGCTGGCACCCGCTCCGGCGAGCGCAGCTGCTTCCTCAGGTCCCTCCCACCTCCTCACAAAATCAGGGACGTGTAACCAACAGGAACGAGGCCGGTGCTGTTTCCATGGCAGCAGCGGATCCAGTCTTCATCCACGGTGGAGAGAAGCTCCAGGATGTCCCCTTTTTGGAAGCTCAGGTGCCCGTCGGCGGTGCCCGTGTGGTCGCACAGCGCCCGAACTGCCCTGCACCACAAATGCCATCGGGGACTCGCCTCCCCGGGGACCCCGGGGACCCCCAGAGGCTCCCACAGCACTCGGGGGGGAGGGAGTTGGGCGGAACCAGGGAGCTCCTTCTCAGGCAGAGGTGGCACCTGAGGAGGGACCTGTGCAAGGAGCCACTCGGCAGAGCTGTCCTGCCAAGCAGGCCCCGGGAGCGGGAGCAGGGCAGGAGGTGTGGGGATATCAGAGATGGAGCACAGAGCGAGGGGATATCGGGGTCAGGGCCAGCGAGGATGGGGAAGAGGGAAGCAGCCAAACACCGTTTGGGATGGCCACATGCCCGCCCTG
The DNA here is from genome assembly GCA_013397725.1 of Rhagologus leucostigma. Lineage (NCBI taxonomy): Eukaryota > Metazoa > Chordata > Aves > Passeriformes > Rhagologus > Rhagologus leucostigma. The sequence goes on along the minus strand of VZTD01003564.1, from coordinate 189,710 downwards.
CTCGCTTGGACAGAGCAGTTCCGACCTGCCACAGCCAGGTCAGAGCTGCCACAGGCTTGCCCCAAACGAGCTGCCATGAATCCAGGAAGCACACAAGAAAATGCTAAAAACTGTCCCCAAAACGTCTGGGAAAAACAGCTGATTGCAGGTGGGCAGAGGCTCAGGTTCCCCCAAAGCCAGGCAGGAGAAGGGGATCCTTGGGGGTGCAGTCATGGCACAAGTGGGCAGCGGTGCCTTTCCCTAGAGAGACGTGTGGGACCCCCAGGCCGTATCTGAGAGCAGCCCCGGCTTCCCCCCATCCAGAAAACCCCCACCAGCTCCCACCCTGACCACTCCCGTGCCCTGCCTCACCTGCGGGCCTGGGGCGGGGCAGGCGTGCTCCTGTCCGGCTGCTCTGGAGCTCGGGCCCTGTCGGACGCCAGGCCCTTCACCACCCCGGCCAGGACACGCGGGCTGGGGGACAGCCAGCGGGACGGTCTCCTGCCACAAAGCAAAGGCAGCCACAAGCTCGCCTGGGAGCTTTTCCCTCTGTTTGTCTCAGACTGTTCTGGTGATCTGGGAGCGGACAAGGAGCCACCAAGCACTGCCGAGCCCCCCCGCGAGCTGCTGCTGCTCCACAGGACCGAACGACGCGGTGGCAGCAGCACTTGGGTCATGCACTGATCCCAGGAGCACAGACCCTGGGCCGGGGGCGGTACAAGACCCCCACGAGGCCACCGTGGTGAGCCTGGCACAGAAACCCTTCCTCAGCACACGCCTCTTCCTCCCTCTGCCTGCCCATGCTGGGTCTTACCTGGACCTCGCAAAGACGGTGTCAGGACTGGGGGGGAAGCTCCTGGACGAGGGGTTGGTGGCTCCAAAGAGCCGGCCCAGCCAGCTGCCCTTGTCAGGACTGGGAGGATCACCGTTCTGTGGGCCAGAAGGTGCTGCCTGGTTCCTGTTGGCAGGAGGCTCTGGGGAAGCAGCCAGGAGATTCCTTCCAGCAGTGGGATCATCCAGCTTGGTCAGTGCTCCGGTTGCAGTGGGCAAGAAGAGGTCTTCAGGGGAAGAGGTCCCTGAGGTGTCAGTGCTGCTGCTGGGCCTTGGGCCGGAGGGTTCAGGGACAGCTTTGGTCTGAAGGAGCTGCAGCTCCGTGCCTCTGGGCTCACTCGTGGAAGTTTGGGACTGCGCAGCCGGGCCCGGGCTGGGATCCCCCGCAGCCGCCCGCAGCTTCGTCCACCAGACCAAGGGGAACTTTTCCTTGCTAGGAGCAGTGTAAATCCTGGAGCTCTGGCTCAGCTGGCCCCACCAGCCACTGAGGCCAGCCCCAGTGCCCCCAGTGCCCTCCTCGGGCCCGTGACTCTCCGGGGGGGTGTCAGATCCCAGCAAGGTGCGGCTGAGCTGGTCGCCCCAGCGCAGCACGTGCTGGAAGGTTTGGTGCAGGGCAGCCCCCACGGGGGGGGTAGGGACCAGCCCACCCATGGTCGCTTGGGACCGGACCCTTGTGCTGCCCCCTGCGCCCCCCACCCTGCCCAGAGCATCAGGGGGGGTCTCATCCTCCAGGCTGTCCCCGGCAGCGCCGCTCCGGCCCTCCAGAGACACAGCCCCCCGCACCGGAACGGGGTGACGGCCGGGAGACAGTGGTGACTCCAACCGGCGGGACAAGGGCCGGACGTCCACGGAGAGGTGGTGGTGTTCAAAGAGCAAGTCCAGGTGGAAAGTCAGCACCGAGAGGGGTTGGATGAGCAGCAGCAGTTCGTCAGCAAGGTGGGGAAGAGGGCCTTGGCTCAGGGCAAAGAAGGCCGTGGGTGAGTAAAGCACGGAGATCACACCTGAGGGGACAGGGACAGGTGAGGCAGGTGCAGAATGCCCTGTCCTTGCCACATCCCTGCCAAGAGCCAGCCAGGCTGTCCAAGTCAGTCAGACCACCCTCTGTGCTGAAGATGCACCATGGGAAATGATGCCCTGAGCCGCTACGGAAACTCCAGCCAAGCATGGATGTATCCCAACCCCAGTGTGGGATTATCGGCCCGGCAGGTGTGAGAGGGCTTGGGCAGGGAGCTCCTGGGCACTGTGTCCTTACCTGGGCTCTTCTGCAGGTGAGATATCCACAGCTCCAGCTGTTTAATGCTGAACAAGACAAAGGGAACCCAAATTAGAGCCCTTGGGACAGTTCCAGCCTGCTGTGGCAGCGGGACCGGCGGGGTCAACACTCACTTCAGAAGGCCGAGGATGAAGGCGTGGAACTTCTGCCTGGTGCTGCTGAGGGGGGCCAGCCCGGCCACGTGCCAGCACAGGGAGTGCAGGGAGCGGGTGTTGGGGCCTGTGGGGTGCAGAGCATGGACAGTCACTGCCCAGGGCGCACATCCCCCAGCCCGGGCTGCAACGGGACTCCAGGCACCTCCAGATGCCCCCAACCTCACCCTCACCTGTCTTCACAGAGGCTTCCACCACACTCCAGGGGGAATTCTTCCGCTGGCCTGTGATAACATCCTTCTGGAACGGCTTCAGCCCGTCCTCCACCAAGGCGTAGAGCGCAGGGCAGAGGGTGTGCAGCAGCAGGTACCCCACGTCGGGGTTGAGCCGGCTGTCCCCCAGCTGGGCCTGGGGGAGGCACAAGGAGAGGGGAGAGAGGGGAAGGGCAGCACCTGACCCTGATCCCGCTGGGAGGGATGGGGGAATCCCACCCCTGGGACTCCCAAACGCCCTCCTGCCCAGCCCAGCCCAGCTCTCACCTTCTGCACCAGGTTCCGTGCGGTGCTGAAGTGGGCGATCACCTTGTCCACGGCGGAGCTGACGGCGACCAGCAGCGCTGGGGACAGAGGGAGAGAAGGGTCAGCACAGAGGGACCCACGGACACCGAGCGGCCCCGGACACCGCCACCGGACCCTGCAGCGCCCACGGTGACCGAGCCGGGCCGGAACCGCAGGCGGAGGACCCTCAGGGCGGCTGCGGGGGTGGCCGCACCTGCGGTCTCCGGCTCGACCGGACCACTGGCCAGGGGTGGGCAAGGCCGGGCCGGGTGCAGGCAGCGCTGCCTGTCCCTGCGTGCGCTGTCCCTACTTGCCCCTCCCCTGCCTGTCCCTTC
>VZTD01003564.1:169239-183828 GCA_013397725.1 Rhagologus leucostigma | reverse complement strand
CCCCGTCCCCGCTCACCTCGGCGCTGCGGCGGCGAATGCGGCTGCGGGAGGGAGGGAGGAGCCGCGGCCCCGCCACCGCCCGCCGGGAGCCGCCCGGTCCCGCCCCGCCGGCGGAGGCGGTGCTCCGGGCATCCCCCCACCAGGAAAGCACGGGCGGTGCCGGCATCCCCCTCCCCGCCGTCCAGCCCTGTCCCCAGCCAACACCAGGCAGCGACGCACCTACAATAACTTATATTTATTGACACGCGGCCGGGGGGAGATCGCTGAAACCCCCCGGGCCATCCCATCGCCCCTCCCAGGGCAGGGAGCAGCTCCAGCCAGTGGGTGACTGAGCCCGGCCCTCTTAGCAAAGGCCACGCAGCCCCCTGCCAGGCCCCTCCATCACTTCTGCCGCTTGTAGATCTTCTGTGCGAGGTCCAGGAAGATGTCCCGGGGCAGGCGCTGGGCGTGCTTCCCAATCAGCTCCTGCAGCCGCCGGTAGCTGCTCTCCTCGTACTCCCGGAAAGCCGCCTCCATGCCCAGTGCATTGTAGAGCTCCTTCACCTTCGCCACCTTCTCGGGCTCCTTACAGCCGTAGTTCCCCTGAGAAAACCCTGGCGTGAGTCAGGTCCCATCCCAGCCCACGGCGCTGCTGCAGCTGCTCCGTTCAGTTTGGGGCAGGAGCTTTGTTCTCCGTTTGCCCTCCGTAGTGCTCACCCCCCTCCTCCCAGCCAGGTAACAGCCCAGCACCTGCGCTCCAGGTGCACATTCCGGCACTACGTCCCCTCTCCCAGGCGTGTGACCCCGGCCTTTACCTCCAGGATCTGCCTCTGCTCCGGCGTGACCCGGCGCAGACACTCCACCACCAGCCAGCTGCACTTGTTGTCCTGGATGTCGGTGCCAACCTTCCCTGTCACCGCTGGGTCCCCGTAGCAGTCCAGGTAATCGTCCTGTGTGACAACGGAAACACCTGAGTGCCACAGCCAGCACCTGGCAGGCACCGAGGGGCGCAGAGCCACCTCCTACCTGGATCTGAAAGAACTCTCCCATCTCCAGCAGGATGGCTTTGGCGTTCTCGTGCTCCTCCTCATCGTTAATACCCGCCTGAGGGGAGGGAAGGAATTACAGGGATAAAGCCTCCCAGCACCTGCCCTCCTGGACAGCCCTGCACGAGGGTGAGGCCCCTCATGAGCTGTTCCCACCAGACTCACCATGTACATGGCCGCGGCCACGGGCAGGTAGAAGGAGTAAAATGCCGTCTTGTACTTCACAATCGCCTTGTACCTGTGCCAGAGGAACCAGGCTCAGCCCCTCTCCCACCCTCTGCGCGTCAGGGACAGAGGGGACCAGCAGCAGCTCCCCCCCAAACCAGCCCCAGGCTCGGTTTTAGGGCACGGCTGTGTCCGGCACGGCCGGGAAGGGACAGAGCTCTGCCCCTTGGCCTCCGTACCGCTGCTCGCTGAAGCGGCTCAGATCCACCTGGGAAATGGGAGCAGTGATGAGGTCCAGAGTCTGCCCCAGCTCGGTCTGATAGCCTGTCTGGAGAGGAAAGAAAGGATTTGTGGCCTCATTGTGGCCTTCCAGCACTTAAGGGGCTTATAAAAAAGAGAGAGGAGGATGTTTTGCATGGGGCAGAAGTAACAAGACAAAGGGTGATGGTTTCACACTGAAAGAGGAGAGATTTAGATGAGAAATGAGAAGGAAATTCTTCCCTGTGAGGGTGGGGAGGCACAGAGTGCCCAGAGAAGCTGTGGCTGCCCCTGGATCCCTGGAAGTGTCCAAGGCCGGGCTGGACAGGGCTTGGAGCACCCTGGGATAGTGGAAGGTGTCCCCGCCTGTGGCAGGGGGTGGGACGAGATGATCTTTAAGGTCCCTTCCAACCCAAACCAGTCTGTGATTCCATGATTTATTCCCACAGTCCTCCAGGAAAGTCCCAACATCACAGTGCAGACTCAAGCCCTGTTTCAGCTCCTCTTTGAGTCCGAAGGAAGGGCGCGTCCAGCAGGATGCCCAGGAGTTTAAGGAACACTCCGAGATCCACGTGCTGTCGAACATCAGGAAGGACCCAGACCCCAGGAAATCGGGAAGGGGTTGGGGAGCCGGGCTCACCTGCAGGAAGAGCTCCAGCAGGTGCAGGTAGTAGGGCTGCTTCCCACAGTACCGCCTGAGCAGCCGGTACACCGACGACTCCAGGAGAAAAGCATCATTGACAGCATCCAGCCCGATCCCTTCCTGCACCAGGAAGGCAGGGAGGTGTCACAAAACCTCCCGACTCCCCAGGGGACTCCATGAACAAGGGCCTCCTGAACGCTCTCACCTTCTTGTACCAGCAGAGCTGCCCCCGGCGGGTCAGGGACGCGTCCATGATGTCGTCAGCCACCAGGAAAAAAGCTTGGAACTGCGAGAGGCTGGATTAGGGACAGGGGGCGCCCGGGGGGTCCCATCCCCAGGGTCCCGTTTCTCACCAGCTCGATGCACCAGCCCACGGCCAGGGCGCAGCGGAGGCTCTCCGGGTCCTGCGGCGCGGGGCCCGCCAGCCGCCGGAACGCGGCCACCACCGTCAGCCCCCGGTTGCACTTCCCGCCCGGCACGTTGTACTCCAGCACCGGCGGGAGCGGAGAGAGGTGAGCAGCCCCGGCCCGCAGCCCCCCGCCGCTGCCCGCCGCCCCCTTCCCGTACTCACCTGCTTCAGCCGCGCCACGGCGTCTCCCACCTCCGGGTGCCCCAGCATGTCCTCCGTCAGGTCGCGGACGATCTGCGGGAAGAAGGCGGCGAACTCCTCGCGCTCGGCCGCTGCCCGCGCCCCGGGGCCGCCGCCGCCGCTCATGCTGCCGGTTCACGATCCNAGCCCAGGCTGGCTAGCAGACCCTTTAATATTTAACGAGCAGCAGTGAAGGCTGGCATCCGCTCTGTGCTAATTTTGCCTGCAGTGTGTCCGGGGGGCGTGTCCGGTAAGCGGGACGTGAATGGGGGGCGCGGGCAGCCGGACGGAGACCGGGGTGCGCTGGAACTGGGGGAACAACGGGGGCGTGGGGTGCCTGTGTGGGGTTTCCTGTGGTCTGTGGGGTTGTAGGGCAGGTTTGGAGCGCCGTGCAGGAGTGGGTCTCCGTGCAGGTGTGGAATACCATGCGACTGTGGGGTGCCGTGCGGTTGTGGATGCGGCACAGGTGTGGGGTGCAGCACAGGTGTGGGGTGCCGTGCGGCTGGGGGGTGCGGCGTAGGTGTGGAGCGCCATGCAGTTGGCACGCTGTGCAGGTGTGGGGTGCAGAGCAGTTATGGGGTGCAGAGCAGTTATGGGGTACAGAGCGGGCGTAGGGTGTGGTGCAGGTGTGGGTCACCGTGTGGGTGCTGTGCAGGTGTGGTGCTGCACAGGTATAGGGTGCAGTACAGGTGTGGGACCCCGTGCAGGTGTGGGGGGCCGTGAGGGTGGGGTGCACCACGCACCTGTGTGAGCAGGCGAGACCCCGGCTGCCGGGGGGTCCGGCTGCCCACCGACCCCCGAGGGGACGCCGCAGGGGTGACCTGGGCCGAGGGCGCGCCGGGTGGGCACACGCGGTGACACCTTCCCGCTGTTGCCCTCAGCTCCTGCCCGAGCCCCCGTCCCGCAGATTGGCGCCCGCCCCGAATCTCCTAATCCCGGCTCACCCGCGTTAATTAATCTCTCTGTGGTGCCCTCTAATCCCCCTCCCGCCGCCTCCGGGGACGCGGGGGCTCGGGGCAGAGCCTCCGGCTCCAGGACGGGTGTCCTTGAGAGGCGGAAACCGGGGACGGGCAATGGGCTCTGCCCGCACCTCCGGGGCTCTGCGGGGCCCTCGTACCCCGAGGCTTTGCCCTCAGCCCCGGGCGGGCAGCGGGGCTGAGGTGGGCGCCAGCCGGTCCCTGTCCCGTTGCCTCGGCCGCCCGAGCAGCCAGCCCTGCCGATGGACACAAACCGGATGGAATGGTGTTGGAATAAGAATAGGACATATGCCGGAATTCATTCCCCAAAAACGGTCTTTTCGCTCCCGGCCGCCCCGGCGCGCCCTGCAGAGCAGCCCCGCGCCCCCTTAATCAGGCTGGCTGCAGTGTAATCTGAAATAATCAAATTAGAGAGAAACCGCTAATCAGCCTTGAGCTCTTCGTGTGTCACGGAGCCTAATTCCTGCGGGGAGCAGCGGGGGGGGGCCGCCAGCAGCGTCCTGAGGGCAGAGGCTGCCCCAGTAACGCGGGGCTGCTGTGGGGAGAGTCGGCAGGGCACAGCGGGGTGGCTGCCGGCACCTGCGTCCTCCCTGCGCCTGGGTCCTGCCCGCGACCGTGTCCTGCCCACACCCTGCCCGCGCCTTCATCCTGCCTGTGCCCACTTCCAGCGTGTCCAGTGTCCAGCCTGTGGCCGTGTCCGGCCTGCACCTGCGTTCTGCCTGCGTCTGCATCCTGCCTTCACCCTCGTCCTGCTGCGCCCCGCCTGTGCCTGTATCCTGCTTGTGCCCTGCCTGCGCGGCGCTGAGGGTGCTGTGGCGGGTGCTGAGGGTGAGGAGGGTGCAGCCAGAGCACAGCCGTGCCCCGAGACCTGCGCCAGGTGCCGCAAACGCCGCAGTGCCGTGGCTCGGGTGCCCCGGCCCACCTTGCGCTGTGTGACCTTCATTTAATCGCGTTAATGCCTCGAGTCTGCTCTGCAATCAGGCGGTATCAAACCTGCCCCTCCCCCCGGCACTAAAGAGAACGGAGATGGAAGGGGAAAATAACCAAAGATTAAACATTAATCTGCCCAGGGCCGAACGGGACCGGGGTGGGCCGGAGGGGACCTGTTGCCTTTGGGCACCACCCAGGTCGGTGGGGCCTGGGAGAGGCCCCTCGATGGGCTCCCGAGGATGTCCTGGCTGCTCTCGGCTCTGCAGCGGGCCAGGATTGGAGCTGGGGCGCTGCAGCATCCCCCCTGTCCTGTCCCATCCCCGGGCAGGGTGCTGTGGGGTCGCGGGAGGTGCAGAAGGAGTCTCCCCCAGACCAGCTCGGAATCTCTCTTTATTATTTAAATCCATTATGTACAACGACCAAAAATAAAAAAACGCTCTTAAATTCTCTGCGATATGAAAACTACAAGCTCTGTACATCGACTGCCGTGAGTGCAAGAGTGGAGGATCATGGTCTTTGGTGGCTAAACTTGCGCCCGCGCACGGCCGGCACCCCCAGCGCCTCCAGCCTCCACCGGGGTGAGCACCGAGGTGACACGGCGCAGGGCAGGGGCGACTGTGACAGGAGCACGGGGTGGCTCTGACTCCCGACACGGGGCTGTGGCGTGGGCAGGGTGCGCCAGAGGCTCGGCCAGCGGGAGCTCGGTGCTGTCCGGGCCGGCCCGCGCGCTCTGCGGGGCACGGGGATGACCGCTAAGACATTTACATCACGCAGTGTGAACACAACCCGGGGACGTGGGACGCGCGGCTCCGCTGCAGACCCCTGCCCGAGGGGCTGCTGGGGACACACCGACCACGGGGATGGAGCGGGACGTGGGGGTGGGCAGGGAAGGGCAGTTGAAATCCATGGGGAAAAGGCAGTGCAGGACATCCCCTCTGGCAGGCACTGCCGGGGTTCCTGGTGGGCTGCTGCACCCCGCAGGCCGGGATCTCAGAGCAGCCCTGCGCTCCGGACTGCTCCCGACGCCCCAAAACACGAGGGTGGAGAACTGAACACCTCACTTCAATTAAGTACCGCGGGGAACAAGACCTCGCCCGCTGCGCTGGGGGTCCGGCGGGCCCCGCTCAGCGGCAGCCGAGCCCCAGAGCACGAAGACAAGCCATGGTTCCTGACTCCGGGAGTGGGAAGCAGCTCGCGCAGCGTGGAGGGGTCGGAGGGGACACTACTCTAACCAGGACTGAACACGGTTGGCCCAAAGCGACACTGGAAGCAGAGCTCGGCTGCTCGGCAGAGCCACGACTCGCACACACATTGCACACTACTGTCTCTGGGGGGCGGGGGCATGGGGCATCTGTGGGGACCCCGGGCCCCTGTTGGAGGGGAGGTGACCCCACAGCCCCACAGGTCACCCAGGCGCTGCCCGAGATTGGCATCTTTGAGTGAAAGCCTTTTGCTCCTGTGGCACTGGTGACTGGCATCTCCAGGAAACCTGGAAACGGAACTGCAGGGCAGGGGAGCAGAGCCCGGGCTGGGCGTCGCCCTGGAGCCACAGAAGGGTCCCCCCTGGTGACCCTGTGAGCATCCTCCTGGAGCCACAGAGGGGCCCNGCTGCCCGAGATTGGCATCTTTGAGTGAAAGCCTTTTGCTCCTGTGGCACTGGTGACTGGCATCTCCAGGAAACCTGGAAACGGAACTGCAGGGCAGGGGAGCAGAGCCCGGGCTGGGCATCGCCCTGGAGCCACAGAGGGGCCCCCTGGACTGACCCTCTGAACATCCTCCTGCAGCTGCAGGCAGCACAATCCCCCCAGGCTGTCCCCATGCCGGGTGGGAGGGCAGCCACAGTGCCCGGGTATGGGGCAGAGCCCTGCCCAGCAGCACATCCCAACCTCGCAGGGACTCAGCACCTCCGAGGCAAAACGGTGCCACAAGCTGGGGAGAGGGACTGGGGGGCTGCTCAGTGGAGACCCCCCTGCTCCCAGCGTTGCCCCTTGGCACTCGTCACACCAGGGGAGCCCTGCCCGGGACCCCCGGGTCCTGGCATCTGCACTCAGGGACCCACCAGGGCCTCGGGGAAGGGGGACTTGGCCCCTGCTGACCCTGGACCCCCGCGCTCTGCCTGCCTGGGGAGCCCCTGCCATGGGCTCCAGCCTCCAGCCGGGCAGCGGACCCAGGGGGCTGCCTCTCCTTCCTCACCCTAAAGGCAAAGGTGCTGGGCAGAGCAGTCTGGGGATCGAGGTGGGCGTGGGGCAGCCCCTGCTGTGACAGAGGACAAGCCGGAGGAGCTGCCAGCGCCAGCCTGGCCCCGAGGACAGGCTGCGGGACACGCGGCACAGAGCGTGGGGGGCCCGGCCCCCAAGGGGCAGCTGAGCTCCCCAGAGAGGCCAGAGTTTGGGCAAGGGCTCTGACCTGTCCCGTGCCTCCAGGAGGAGGGCAGAACTCACAGGTGGTGATGAGCAAGGAGGGGAGAGCCCGGGCAGGGTGACCCCCCCGGGGCAGTCAGCAGAGCCCCCTCCTCATCCGGCTGGGCCAGTTCTGGGGCTGCCCCATGCTCGTCCTTGCCGTGCCCCCGCGCCTGAAACAGCCCCTCCACGGCCCCGGGTGCTGCCTCTCACCTCATTTTCCCTCCGACACGACGGGGCTGGTGCTCTGCTTCTCCTGCCTCCTCTGCCGCCGGGATGCCCGGGTCCCTCCTGCCCGTGTGGGTGCCGCCAGGACTCACATGTTGGATGGGAGTTTGGGCTTCCCCGTTTCCACCTCGGGGCTGAAGGCCACGGAGCCCTTGCGGGAGGGACCCGCTGCCTGCCTGGACGCGGAGCCCGGGGACTGGGGAGTGGACGCTCCCGCCGTGGAGCGGCCGGGCTGAGCCAGCGATCCTGAAGGCATCTGCTGCGAGTGTGTGGGCTGGCCTGGGATCCCCGCGCACGGCTTGGCGAGGAGTCCGGCTACCGAGGGCGAGGACCTGCGGGCCAGGTTCCCTGCAGATTTCCTGCCCTGCTTCAAGGAGCTCCCGTCGGCTTGCTGGGCCACTTTATTGGGAAGGGAGGGCTGGGAGGCAGAGAGCAGCCGGACATCCTGGGTGAGCCGCCCCACCGGCAGGCCCTGGATGCTCCTGTGCTTCACCAGCTGCTGGGGCTGCATCAGGAGGGAGATGTGGGAGCCGGTGGCTCGGGACAGGCTGTAGTGGAGCGTTCTCCCCGGCGGCAGCGCCTGCTCGGAGCTGGGGGACGCGGCGCCCGCCGCTTGCTGCAGCAGCGAGGTGGAGACCGAGGCGCCGCGGGACCTGGAGAGCTGGGGCTGGGGGCCGGCCGGGGGCTGCTTGGCCCCCGCTGGCATCTCCCCCCTCTGCGCCGAGCGCGGCAGGGGCTGCGCCCCGGGGCTGGGTCTCTGGCCCCCGCTCTCCAGCGGCGCCTGGGACTGGACCATGGGCGAGGAAGGCGAGCCGGCGGCGGGCGTCTGGAGGTGGGACTGCGCCCCGGAGGGCGAGCTCACGGAGGAGGGCCGGGAGCCGCCCAGGCTGGGCTGGGACCGGCGCACCGGCTTGGTGAGCAGGGTGGCCTCGGGCGAGAGCGGGCTGGAGATGGAGGAGGGCGGCAGGAAGATGTGGGCCTGCAGGCTGTGCTGGTGGGTCAGGGCGATGGCCACGTTGGTGGTGGCGGCGGCCGTCTGCAGGGGTGCGTGCACCAGCGGCTCCCAGATCACCGGCTTCCCGCTCAGCTCCCGGCCCATCGCCATCTGCTGCAGGTCCTGGATGTTGTGGGCCATGTCCTGGTCGTGCTTCACGATCTGCTGGATCATCTCGTTGTTCAGGGGCCCCGAGCTGTGCTCGGCTCGCTTGCGGAGCAAGATGGAGTTCTTCTTCCCTAGGCGGGGGAGGCGGGAGTGTCACCGACCCTGGGAGCGTGGGCTCTTGGGGACAGTGTGGAGGGAAGGGTGGCAGTGGGGGAGGGACAATAAAACCTCACCAGCGTGCCAGGGGAAGCAAGACCCTGGGAAGGGTCCAGACTGGAGCAGAGGGAGCAGCAGGGACAAAACAGGGGAGTCCTGACTCCAAAGGGTCCAGGCTGGGGGCTGGGGTCCTGCTTGTCCTCCACAGGCAAGGAGAGGTGAGGACAAGCAGCTGGTCACTGCTGGACAGTGCAAGTCCAGTGCAGTGCAGTGACGTTTCCCCAGGGAAGCCTGTCCTATGGCACTGCCTGGATCTCGCTGGGAAGGAGAGAGAGGGCAGGCTCCTTCCCCATGCTCCCCATCACCCTCATTTCTGGGCACCCATGGGGTCGGGGCACTGTGATTCGCAGGGTGACTCCATCATCCCAGCTCTGTGACTCCATCACCTGTGGGTCGGGGGCCCGTGAGCCCTGGGAGTGGCTGCAGAGGTGGTTGTGCTGAGCCCGGGAGGTCACTCCTCACCTATGCGGTCCAGCCGGTCCATGGCCACGGTCTCGAAGGCCCTGCGCATCATGGGGTACTCCTCCAGCACCTCGTTGAAGTTGTCCACAGACAGGGAGTAGAGGCGGCAGTAGGTGTCGGCTCTCACGCTGGCCGTGCGCCTGCCCCGCGTCAGCAGGCAGATCTCTGCAGGGACACAGGGCTGGGGGTCAGGGTGACACGGCCATCCATCCCCCTCCCAGCAGTCGGAGCACTGCCCGGCACCCCAACACCCTGCACAGAGGCGGAGCAGGACTCGGAGGGAGGGGCAGAACCCGGAGCCTGCACAGCCACGGCTGTCTCCTCGGCCAGGCACAGCGTTTTCCTCCCTCTCCAGGCCATGGAGACACCCGCAGGCGTGGCTGCTGTGAAGGCCTGGCCTATTTCCCTCCCAGAGCTGTGCCTGTGTCCTATAAACTGGCTCAGATGTTCTGCTCCAAACTCCCCTCCTCCCTGGCCAGCAGCTGGATGCTCCCTCTGCCCCAGCCAGACAGAACTGGGCTGAAGTGGATGCCAAGCCCTTGGCACTGGGCAAGAGGAGATGGGCAGGCAGAAACATCAGGGATACCCCAGCTTTGGCTCCCGGGCAGCTTTCAGCCCCTACTCCACTCTCCAGGTCCCCCAGCCCAGCCTCACCGCCAAAGTAGGAGCCATCAGACAGCTTTGTCTCCTTGTTGCCCTTGGTGAGGATGCTGACCACCCCGTGCTGGATGAAGTACATCTTTTTGCCCACGGTGCCCTCACGGATGATGAAGTCCCCGGGCTGGAAGACCTCGAAGCGCAGCTTGGTCAGCATGGCCGTCACGAAGTTGGGGTCCGCGTTGGCAAACAGGGGCATGTTGGCCACCAGGTTGCGGCAGTTGAAGTTGATGATTTCCTGTGGGGTGAGGAGCAGGTCAGTGGCGACGTCCCCGAGCCTGGCCCCTGCAAGCGCCAGCCTCTCTCGCCCAGGTCACACCGCTGGAGTGCTGCCCGCACCTCTTTGAGAGGCTCGCTGAGCTCTCCCAGGATGTTCTCCTCGTCGAACATCTTGCCCTGGTAGCGGTGCTCGTAGTACTCATGGATCCTCTGGCGGGTGTCCCCGGGCAGTTTGTGGAATGACATGTACTGCTCCACTTGCTTGTACTGTAGGGACAAGGGGAGTCACATAGGGCTGAGCTGGGACCACCTGCATGGCCGGACAGCGCGTCCCTTCTCCTCAGTGATACAGATATAGACACCCCTGCTGCAGGGCCCTGTCCCAAAGGCCACCCTGGGGGCAGAGGACAGGACCCCCGTGCACTCAGGATGCACTCAGGACCCCCAAGCACTCAGGATGCAGGTGGATCCAGGGCAGAGGGCAGGATGGGGCCGTGCTGTGCAAAAGTGACCCCCAGTGTGGATGCCGGTATGGTCTCTCTCTCAAAGGGCAGCCTGAGCTTCACCTGCAACACCTCGAGGGAGAGTGGCAAGGACAAAGATCCCAACCTCTGGAATCAGTAGGGCACGGCAGCTGTGCTGAGCTGGTTCTGGAGCTGGACCTGCTCGCACCAGGCCCCTTCCCCCACCACCCAGGCCCTCCCTCTGCTACCCCGCTGACCTTCTCTTGGTACTGGCGCCGAGATGAGTCCAGCGACTGGATGAGGGCGGTGGCGTGGCCGATGAACATGGCGTAGCAGGTGGCCCCCACGATCATGCTGAGCATGGTGAGCCAGACGTCAGTCATGCCCTCGGGCGCCTGCTGCCCGTAGCCGATGCAGAGCATGTGGCTCATGGCCTTGAACAGGGCGTGCGAGTACTGCTTCCCCCACGAGTCGTTCTGTAGGCGAGGGACAGTGGCACTGGGGGCTTGTTGGAAGGTGCTGTGGGGCTGAACCCCCCAGGCCCACTTTCCTAAGCCGGGCAGTCCAGAGACCCAGCGAGAACAAGGTTCCTCCAAGGCCAAAGGGACGAGGTCTCCTCCAAGAAGAGGCACTGGAACTGTGTGAAGCCCTGAGCAGGCACCAGCCCCTGCTCTGGGGAGGAGGCAGGAGCCCCAGTGCCCTGTTCCCTCCCCGAGGGATTCCCCCACTCCAGCAAGGCGGGCTGAGATGGGAAGGTGATGCAGAGATTCCCTCTGCCCCGTGTCACTGCTGTGACCACAGAGACACTGCTCGGCAGCACAGGCCTCCCAGCAGCTCCAGCCTTGCAGTAGGAGACAGGTGACCAAATCCTCTCCCCGCCACGGATCCCGACTGGGATCAGCCCTGTCTGGGCACTCACCACCATGCGGTTCTTGGAGACCCAGCAGTCCTCAGGGAAGTCCTGCAGCATGGGCACCAGGAACTGGAGGCAGCCGTCCCAGTGGCACAGCAGCAGCATCATCCCGATGAGGTTGAAGATCCTCACCACGGCACTGGCCAGGTCGTACGTCATGTGGAAGATCTGGGGAACGGGCAGGAGTGGAGCTGCAGAGAAACTCTTCTCCTAAAATAGCCCTTGGAGCCCTCTGCCCTCCAGACAGCTGTACCCTGTAGCTGAGGACCCCTGACCTGGCCTGGACCCTCACCAGAGGACCCCCAAGGGGTTCTCACCTCCTCCCACTGGTGGATGTAGCGGATGAGGCGCGAGAGACGCAGCAGGCGCAGCAGGCTGAGGATCTTGGTGAAGCGCACGATGCGCAAGGCCCGGGCTGTCTTGTAGACATCAGAATCCACCTGGGTCTCCAGGTCAACGATGAGGAAAATGTAGTCAACAGGGATGGAGGAAATGAAGTCGACCAGGAACCAGCTCTTCAAGTACTTCATTTTGATGGTGTGAGGGTCAAGGATGATCTCCGTGTTGTCCTCCACCACGATGCCTGTCCGGAAGTTCAGCACCAGGTCAGCCAAGAAGAAAGTGTCGGAAAGCACGTTGAAAACGATCCAGGGAGGGGTGTTCTCATCCTTGAAGAAGGTGATGCCCACGGGCAGGATGATCAAATTCCCCACCATCAGGAGCAGCATGATGAGGTCCCAGTAAAACCTGCAGGGTGGGAATGCAGGAGACAGAGCGGGACAGGGAGGGGTGGGGAGAGGCAGGACACGGGCAGTTAGACAGCAAACCCGGGATCAAAGTTAGGGTCTGACACGGTGCAGAGAGGCAGGTGCTGAGCACACACACACACACAACACGTGCCTGCCCACACACGTGACTAACACCCTGCTGCTGCTTGGCTGGGACAGATGTGAGCAGACGTGTGCAGAGAGGAGCAATTCAGCACCGGGCCAGGGGCCCGGGAGTGCAAAGTCACCCCATGTAGGAGTGGGGGGCTGTAGGAGCTTGGCTGTCTACCTGTGCCCCCACCCCAAAGCTGACATGTGCCCCATGGAGAACGCAGAGAGGACGTGGGCTTTGCTCCCTTGGAGCTCCCTGTCATCCGCTGTCTCCCTGCCACCACCCGAGTTGGCTTAGCAGGATTTGGGATAAGCTTTGCTGGTTATGCAAACCAAGTGCCGAGCTCCTGGGGCGGCCGAGGAGGCTCGGGGAGGCTGCTGTGGTGAGGCAGGCAGCAGCCAAGCAAGGATAGACGATGCCGGTACCAGGGGAAGGTGGGAGGGATGTCTAACCCTAAAGGAGCTGCCGGCATGCACAGGGCAAGGAGCTGCACTCTGGGCCTGCAGCACTGCTCATTCAGCTCCTTTTGCTGAGAGTGGACGAGCTCAGAGGCTTTGGAGGGAAAGCCGAGAGATGCCGGGAGCAGCTGGTTATGTCAGGACACCCAGCAGCCCTGGTCACATGTCAGTGCCACTGGGATGTTTTCATTCTTCGCACAGACACATAACGCCTTCCTCCACCAGGCTTGTGACTCCTGGGATCCCCCGGCAGAGCCTTCATGGGCCCTCGGGAAAGCAAGTCCAGCTCCCACCTTCAGGTGTCCCCAGGCACCCCCTGTTAGTCCCAGCCCTGGTCGTGGGTGTAGACTCAAATCTCCAAAGGTGATTTCAGGGCAACTCGTAGTGCCCAGTGCGTCCAAACCAGCTCGTACAGGTGACAGAAGCCTGCGAGGATTTCCCACCCCATACCCGTGGTGGGACACAGACACTGAGCTCTGGGAAGGGAAGGGAAGGGAAGGGAAGGGAAGGGAAGGGAAGGGACGTCGTGGTGCCATGAGAGGCTTCTTCAGAGAGAGAGCACCAGAGCCTGAGGGGGGTGGGGAGACGCACCTTCTCCTCAAGGAGCCACCCCAAGGTCAGGAGTGACGCCAGGTCCAGAAACCCCAGGGCTGGGAGCCACCCCAGGGTCAGGAGTGACGCCATAATCAGGAGCCCACCCCAGGGTCAGCAGCCTCTCACAAATTAACACCTTGCTGGTGGCCAAGGTTTCTTGGGCCAGGCGAGGAGATGCAGCCAAGGCAGAAGGGGCCTGACCTGGCTGAGGAATTGCCTCCTGCACCTCCATGCTGTGCCCTGAGAAACGCCATGTGTTGAGCAGGGAAGCTGCCTGTCCCTGTGGCTGCCCAAGCCTGCCCGGAGCTCTCGATTCAGATTTAGGCTTAAGCTCTTTAGGACAGGCCTTGTCCTTCACTCTGTGTCAGACTGAACACTCGGGGCCCTGATCTCCACGGCCTTTATGTATCCCCCTAATGTGATAAACACCGGAGTAATCCCCCTGTCTGTCCACCTGCCAGCTCCCTTCATGGCACTGCTTGCAGAAGCTGCTCCTGCCAAGCTCAAGGCTCACAAACTTTGGGATGGCTTCCCTGGGAAAAGGGCTCTCAGGGCTGGCAGCCCTGGGTGTCCTGCTGGGGTGGTGCAAGGGACCGGGTGAGTGGTTGGGGCCCAGTGGTTAGGGGAGGTGGCTACAGGTGCCAGGGACGCACACCAGTTGCTGGCCCCATTTCTGGGGTGCTTCCCAGGCTGGGGACATCATCCATGTCACGGCTTGCTGCGGGAGACAACTGCCTGGCAGCTTCATTCCCCGTGGAGAAAGCCCACCCTATATGACTCAACATCCCCGTGACACCCAGTTCCTCCCACATCATCCATCCCCGAGCTCCTGCTGTGATCCCGGTGACACCGAGAGCCAGGCCCGGCTCCTCGCTGGGTGACCAGCCCCGCTTCAGCCGCGGGGAGCCGAGCCCCAGGGGGATGAAGGCTCCTCACCGAATTAAAAACAGCATCGAGAAGGGCGGGGGAGCTGTAAGGGCAGGCAAAGCCCAGCAACCCCTGCCAACGCCTCCGCACGCCCGGGGCCGGGTCAGCGGAGCTCGGCGGCTTGGCGGAGCCAGGCTGCCCCCGGGCACCGGGAGCCCCGAGGGCCCGGGGAATGGTGCAGGACAGAGTTGTCCGCACGGGCGGGATAACCCCAGACGGGAAGGGGCTGGGGAAGCGCGGCCCCGGGCTTCGGCGGTGGGCAGCCGCCTCCCCGGGCCGGTGCGGAGCCCCGGCTACCGGCACTTGTTGCCCCTACGGTGTCGGGCGGCGGGGCCGCGCTCAGCACCACGGACAGCGGCGGCGGGCACCGGGCCGGGCAGCGGAGCCGGAGCGGGGACCGGTGCGGGGATGGGGGTGGGTGCCAGGGCGGGGGTCGCGGGGCTCGGGTCCCACCTGAAGTCGCTGTAGGGATGGATAATCCAGG
>VZTD01003564.1:156566-168247 GCA_013397725.1 Rhagologus leucostigma | reverse complement strand
GGGGGGGGGGGGGGGCGGGCCGAGCCGCTCTCGGTCACGCCCCCCGGGTCTAACCCCGCCCCTCGGCCCAACCCTGTGTGACGCAGCTCCGCGCGCCTACGTGCGTGCGTACGTGCGCGCGTACGTGCGTGCGCGGCCCCGCGGGCTGGCAGGACCCGGATCGGCGNTCGGGGCCTCCCCGCCGAGGCCGCCCCTCTCTCGGCCCATCTCTCCCGGTGTCTCGATGCTTCCGGCCTTGCACGGCGGAGGCCCCGCCCGGCGCGGCCGCCATCACCGTCCCCAAACCGGTTCCAGCCCCGCTGCGGAACGCCCCGGTGCTCGTTCCACGGAGACGGGGCTTGGCGGGCCGCCAGCGCCGCCTTCGCTCTCCCTTCAGTCGGCGGCTGGGAACGGCGAGGGTCCGGGGGGACCCCCGGGNGAGGCTCGGGGGGAACCCAGGGCAGAGCCCCCCGTGCAGGGGGTACCGAGCCCGTGCCCCCGGGTCACCCCATCGCCGGGGCCGGTTCGGCCTGTCCAAGCCGTGCCAGTGATGTCAGCGCAGGGCGGGGACGGGCACGCAGCCGGGGGCATTTTGGATGAGGGAAATTGCCGCGGGAGCTCTTTGGGCAAAAGGAGCTCCGGCTTCTCTTCCGGCCCTGGCACAGATTGCCCAAAGAAGCTGTGGCTGCCCCATACCTGGGGTGTTTAAAGCCGGGTTGGACGGGTCTTGAAGCAGCCTGGGCTAGTGGAAGGTGCCTTGCACATGGCAGGGGGTGGAACTGAGTGAGCTTTAAGGTCCCTCCCAGCCCTTAACATTCCACGATTCTATGCTTCGTGCTTGGAACCAAAATACGCGTGGGGAATGTTTGGGAGCTGTGGAGCAAAGCTTGGAAGGGTCTGAGGGACTGCACCCGCTGTGCCATGTCACCTCGGGATCTCCTCGGCTCATGTTCCCCCAGAGGGGCAGAGCTGAGGGTCTGCAGGGCTCTGTTAATGTCCTTTGGGAATGGTGGGTTTGCTCCTGGGCGGTTCGCTGTGGGCAGAGGGATGTGTATCACCAATGTCCTGAGTTGGAAGGGACCCACAAGGGTCATCAAGCGCCACTTCTGGCCCTGCACAGACACCCCAATAATCCCACCCTGTGCATCCCTGGCAGCGCTGTCCAAACGCTCCTGGAGCTCTGGCGACCTCGGGGCCGTGCCCATTCCCTGGGGAGCCTGGGCAGTGCCCCACAGCCCTCTGGGATAAGAACATTTCCCTGATCTCCAACTTAAACCTCCCCTGACACAGCTCCAGCCATTCCCTGGGTCCTGTCGCTGTCACAGAGAACAGAGATCGGAGCTGCCCCTCCTGAGGAAGCTGCAGCCCCGAGAACTCCCCTCAGTCCCAGCTGAACAGACCAAGTACCCCCAACTGCTCCTCATGTGGCCCCCCCAGACCCTTCCCCACCCTTGTGTCCCCTGCAAGCGTAGATTTGACTTGCTTGGCAGAGATGCTGAGGCATCTCTTGAGGAGCTGCTCTCTGGGTGTCCATTACTGCTGCACGGGGACTTTGGTGATATCCAGGGCTTCATTTCACCTTCCCTCAGTTCTCCTTGGTGCTGCTTCCCACCTTCCTGGGAAGCTTAAAAGAAGAAGGTGCAAAAACTGTTCCTGGAGCTGTGGACAGTAGAGATGGGTTTGAAGAAGGGATATGAACCTGGGAAAGAGAACTACAGGGCGAGCACAGCCCCTGTGGGGCTCTGGGATCTCTCAGAGGTTCCTCACCTCTCTCTCAGATCCCCTGGCACACTCACACACACGCTGCTGGCGGCCTCCCTGCTCCGCGCCGATTCCTGTCCTGTGCAGCTGTTAATGCGGTCCCTGCTGTCCCCGGGGTGCCCTCCCAGGGTCCCTGCTGTCCCCGGGGTGCCCTCACAGGGTCCCTGCTGTCCCCGCAGATGCCGCACTCCCGAAGGTACCGCTCGTCGGAGCGCAGCAGCCGCGGCAGTTACCACGAGCGCTACCGGAGCCGCAAGCACAAGCGGCGGCGGACGCGGTCGCGGTCCAGCAGCAGCGAGCGGGACCGGCGGCACCGGCGGGAGGACAGCTACCACGTCCGATCCCGGAGGTGAGGGGGGCTCGGACCTGCTCTGTTGCACAGGATCACAGAGGTGTTGGGTCGGGAGGGACCTCTGGGGTCGCCCGGTGCGGGTGACACGGGGACACATTCAGGTGGGTTTGGGATGTTTCCAGAGAGGGAGACCCCGTGCTCGCCCTGGGCAGCTGTTCCAGTGCTCTGCCACCCTCCGTGGGAAGAACTTCTTCCTCGCGTTGAGGTAGAACGTGGTGTGTTTTAGTTTGTGGCACTTGCTCCCCATCCTGTCGCTGGGCACCATCCTGACACCTGCCTTGGAGATATTAATATGCAATAATGAGATTTCCTCTCAAGTCTTCTGTTCTCCGGACTAACCAGGCCCATCTCCCACAGCTCATTAAGAGAGATGCTCCAGTCCATTAATCATGGCCTAGTCATCCGTACTCACCCAGGTTCTGTGTGACCTGGGCCTGCTCTGAGCTGTCACAGCCTGGGCAGTGCTTGTCACCGAACCTCCTCACTCCCTTCTAGGGAAACTTCCCTGTCTGACCACCCAGGAGCCCCTCTGGCAGTGCCACTGAGCTGGGACTGAGGCCCTTTTGCAGTGGTGGCTTCAGTGACCCAGTGGGTGCCTTGTTTGACTCCCTGCACACCCCACACTCCCAGTCAGACCAGTTTCCTTACTTGCTCAGCCCTGGTTTCCCACAGCAGAGTCTCAGACATCTCAATCCTTAAAAATAATTTAATCTTGGTGCAATAACAAAATAACAGCTCTAGCTGGTGCCTCCAGGGAGGGATCCTGAACAAAGGACCCACTGAGCTTTTATCCCTTCACAATCTCAGCACAGGAAGATCTGGGGTCCTCAGCTTCGAGTGTCCCTCACCTGGCTGGGACACAGGTCCCTGTCCCCCTCGTTGTGCAGAGGGTTGGCAGTTCATGGCCCGTTGCCTTGGGCTCCCACCCCTCAGCTGCCTCTGCCCCTGGAGCTGCCAGCAGTGAGTGTATCCCCTCTACTGTGCTTTTGTGAGACACCTGGAGCACTGCAAGGTTTCGGTGTTCCCAGCATAACAAGGACAGGGAACTGCTGGAACAAGTCCAGAGGAGGCCGGGAAGTTGTTAAGAGGACTGGAACACCTTTCCTATGGAGATGGGCTGAGAGAATTGGGGCTGGGAGAGTTCTCCGGCCTGGAGAAGAGAAGGTTTAATGAAGACCTCACAGCACCTGCCAGTATTTAAAGGGGGCCTACAAGGAAGCTGGAGAGGGACCCTCCATGAGGAACTGTAGTGATAGGGCAAGGAGTAATGAGTACAAACTGAAAGAGAGAAAATTTAGGTTAGACATTAGGAAGAACTTCTTCCCCTTGAGGGTGGTGAGACACTGGCACAGGCTGGCTGTGGATGCCCCAACCCTGTCAGTGTTCAAGGCCAGGCTGGACGAGGTGATCTGATCTAGTGAGAGGTGCTGATCTTTAAGTCCATTCCGACCCCTCAATGTTCCCCTCCACATCCCCCTTCCCAGCTACGACGACCACTCTGCAGACCGGAGGGCCTACGACCGGCGTTACTGTGACAGCTACCGACGCAACGACTACAGCCGCGAGCGGGGCGACGCCTACTACGAGCCCGAGTACCGACATTCCTACGAGTACCGGCGCTCCCGGGACCGCGAGGGCAGCTACCGGAGCTGCAAAAGCAGCCGGCGTAAGCACAGGCGGAGGCGGCGCCGCAGCCGGTCCTTTAGCCGCTCCTCATCGGTGAGTATCCTGCTGTGCTGCGCCTGCCCTGTAACCTTTCTCTCCCAGGTGCCGAGCTGGGTAAGTAGAAAACTCACTTTCTAACGCTCTCTCGGACTCGGCTTGAACTGTGTGTTAGAGAACTTTTGGTGCAGAGAGTGTTCCTGCCCACGTCCCTGTGCGCCGTGGCTGGCGCTGCCCTGTGCCAGCTGGGCACGGGTGGCTCAGACCCTCTCTCAGTGTTGCCCGCTCAGGTGGGAGGACAGGAGTGCCCCGCGAGGCTGGCGGGTCCCCAGGGTGGTGCTGCAGCTCCTCCCGTTCGGTGATGCTCATGGAGAGCTGTGTAGGAGCCCCAGCCAGGCAGGATTTGTGCAAGGCTCAAACAGCCAGCGCTCAGCTGGGCCCAGCCCCAGAGAGCCTGTGACTGGTGGCTTGCCCCTGTGGTCCCTGTTTCGGGCTGTGGCAGGAAGCCCTTGGCTCTGAGGGTTAGAACTGCTCCAGAGCAGGATCCTCCTGGCTGGGCCCAGCTGACGTGGGGTGTCGTGCGAGGGGCTTTGCAGAGGAGCAGAGCTTTTGGACCACTCAGCTCAGGTGGAGGCAGAAGCATCCCAGGCTCTTCCCGGCAGCATCCCTGGCTTTCTCTTCTTGTCTGTTCTGCTGTTCACCTTCCACTTCTGTTAGACCCCAGACACGTTCTCTGCTCTGTGTGTGGAGCTCTCAGTGTTGTCTGGTCTGTTCTGGCTCTGTGTCCAGGGAGGGGATTGGGGGCTGGATTTGGGTCCCAAGTCTGCTGGCCGGTTGCTCCCAGGTGTGGGGACACTTAGCCGAGGAACCGAAGGCAGGAATTTTCTCTTCTGTGGCATAAACCTCTTATCTGCCTCATCCCAGGCTGTCCCTGTTCCCTGGTGGACTCTGCTTCTCTTCTGGAAGTTAGTCCTTCCAGGATCAGCTTCTTTGGGGGAGGGTCTAGGAAGAAGTGTCCGTCTTTCCCCAGGCAGTCACTGCAAACTTTCGGTTTCGGATGGATCGTTGTATCTAGAGCTGCTTCTGAAATCTCGGAATTCATCTTTCCCTGAGTGTCGGGGCTGGGGGAAGCTGTGTGGGCGGTTATTGGAGTGGGATGGGGGTGCCTGTGGGGGCAGCCTGGGCTTGTGCAGGACCTCCCGGCACCTGCCTCCTGCTGCCCTTGCTCTGCGGCGGCCGTGGGGCTGCCGGGAGCCCCTCCCCGTGGCCTCTGGCCCTCGGCGTGCTCAGGCAGTCCCCAGGACCCGAAGGCCGGCGCTGTTCCTCTCTGAGCCCTCGTGGGAGCGAGAGCAGCCGGCCCCTTCCATGCCCCTCGGCTCCCTCACTCTGACAGCTCTGCTGTCACACTGGTTCGGGTTGGGGCTGTTTGTAGGTTCTTTTTTTTCTTATTTTTTCTTTTTTTTTTTTCTTTTTTTTCCTTTTTTTTTTTTTTTGCTACAACGAAAAGCAAACTGTTTTTTTCTTTTCTGAGCTAGTGTGTTGTATCTTGACATGTTCCCTTGCAATATCCCTATCGTTATATATTCCTCTGTGCCGTATGAATTGGCTGGGAATCTCCTCCTGCAACCCCTCCTCAAACAACCATGTGAATTTCCAAACCAACCAATGCGTGACGCTGGCTGCTGCGCTGGTTTGAAAATCTGATTGGTGAATGATGAATTCCCTGTCTGCCTGGGCCAGCAGCGGAGTCGACAGAGCAGCAGAAGGGCCAAGAGTGTGGAGGACGACGACGAGGGGCATCTGATCTATCGCGTCGGCGACTGGCTACAAGAAAGATGTACAGCCAAATCGTAACATAATTTAGCTCTCTAGTTAAGCTCCCATCGCAGTCGCAGATCTGTCTTATCTTTCTGTTTCATTTTATTTTCATTGTTTATTAAAGAGAAACCCTCTCCTTTTCCTTCCCCTTTTGTTAAAGCTACGTTTATATTGTGTATTGTTACTGAAGTGCCAGGGAATTAGGGCAGCTGCCTTGTGCAGCCGGTGTCAGCCTTCCGCTGCTCCGGTCTCTCCAGCTGTGTGCAGGTTAGGTGTTGCAATGCATTCTCCTCTGCCCTGTGTATCGCTGCAGCCAGGTCCTGCTCCCTCTCTCAGCTCCTTCCCTCTCCTTCTCTCCCTCCCAGATGAGATTATCAGCACCTTGGGGGAAGGCACGTTCGGCAGAGTGGTGCAGTGCATGGATCACCGGAGGTACGTGGGAACAGGAGAGACCACAGCTGGCAGCGGAGCCTTTTGGGCATAACGTGGGAGCCTGGGGGTGAAAATCAGTCTCTTGGTTTCCAGTAGCCTCTGCTGCTCCGGGCACTCACCCTCTTTGTGTTGCCCATGTGCTGAGGGAAGCTTTAGGGCTGTTTTGTAGGGAGGGAAAGAGCACAGCTTTGGTGGACACTCTTTAATAATAACCTGCTCGAGCAAGGGTGGGGAGGCTGGTCAGAAGGTCTCTTTCACAGGGCACAGCCCCTCTGACCCCCTCAGGGCTCACCTTGAGCTTTCTTCCTGTTTCTCCCACAGGGGTGGTGCACGTGTTGCTCTGAAAATCATTAAAAACGTGGAGAAATACAAAGAGGCTGCTCGACTGGAAATCAACGTGCTGGAGAAAATCAACGAGAAGGATCCTGAGAACACGAAGTGAGTGTGCTCTTGGTGTTGAGCAGCAGGGGCCGGTTTTAGGGCTGGGGTGGAAGAGGTGCTTGGTGTTGTGTGGTTGAACGTGATCCTAGATGGTTTTGGAGGCACCTTGGCTTGCTGTGGGATACAGACTGAGCAGGGAGAGGAGGAGCCTGGCGCAGGGGTGACACAGCTGAGCGGTGCCTGCAGAGCTGTTCCCAACTGGAATGTTTCTGTCAGTCTCTGTGTCAGGATGTTTGACTGGTTTGACTACCACGGCCACATGTGCATCTCCTTCGAGCTGCTGGGGCTCAGCACCTTCGATTTCCTGAAGGATAACAACTACCTGCCTTACCCCATCCACCAAGTACGGCACATGGCCTTCCAGGTGTGCCAGGCTGTGAAGTGTAAGTGTTCCCTGCTGCTCTCCCCCTGCTCTGGGCTGACCTGGGGAGCTGAGCAGGTTGCAGTTCTGCAACTGGTGGCCCAGAGCAACAAGTTTTTGCTGTGGTTCTGAGCCTGAGCCTTCCTGCGCCTCTGGGAATGAATCCTCTTCATTTTCTGATGCTTGTGGGCTGGCAGTAGCTCAGAGCACTCCAGCATCCACCCCCCTGCACCTTCTGGCGATCAATACAATAAATCTTTGTGCTTCTACTGAAGCATCGTGGCCTGGGCTTTGCCTGGCTGTTCACACCCGGGTTGAAATGTGGGCTAAACTGGTGCCAGTATGAGCAAACTGAACCAGTGACGGCTTTTTGGGAGGTGCAGCCTTGCTCTGCGTCTGTCCCCTCACCCCGACTCTCTTTCCTCCCTCAGTTCTGCACGACAATAAACTCACCCACACTGACCTCAAGCCGGAGAACATCCTTTTTGTGAACTCTGACTACGAGCTCTCCTACAACCTGGAAAAGGTAGCACACTGCCTCGAGCTGGGTCTCCTCTTGGATTCTTGGTGTCCCTGACCTTACCAGAGGAGTCAGGCAGAGCCCCAGGGGATGTGGGCTCCATGCAGTCCTTCAGGGCTTTGCGTGATCTGCCAGTGCTCAGGCAGTGCTGAGTGAGCCACGGTGACCCCAGGCTGGTGGTGGCAGCTTGTTTGGGGCTGAGCTGTGGGGCCGCCGAAGCTTTCCCCTCCCGTGGTGCCCTTGGCTCTGTAAGGAAGGGGCTGGAGCTCCCAGGTGATGGATCCCGTTCTCCCCCACGCAGAAGCGGGACGAGCGCAGCGTGAAGAGCACGGCCATCAGGGTGGTGGACTTTGGCAGCGCCACATTTGACCACGAGCATCACAGCACCATTGTCTCCACCAGGCACTACCGGGCCCCTGAAGTCATCCTGGGTAGGTGCCGTTGGGTCTCTGCCAGGGCAGGTGTGCCCTTTGAGGGCACTGGGTGCTGCCCGCTGGGCTGGGCAGTGTTGGGCTTCCACATCATTCAGGAGCTGTCCTGGGTTTGCCCTGGGAGATGGGAAGTGCTTTATTTACCAGCTCTGCAGTGCTGTTTCCTGGGAAGGCCATGGTTATGGCCCTGTCGTTATTCTGGGGTTGTTCTGCCTGGAGAAAAGGAGGTTCAGGGGGGACCTTCTCTCCACAACTTTCTGACAGGGGGGTTGGGCTCTGCTCCTAGGGAACAAGCGACAGGACAAGAAGACACGGCCTTAAGTTCTGCCAGGGTTGGACATCAGGAGGAATTTCTTCCTGGAAAGGGTGGTCAGGCATTGGAAGGGGCTGCCCAGGGAGATGTTGGAGTCCCCATCCCTGGAGGTGCCCAAGGAATGACTCGATGTGGCACTCAGTGCCCTGTTCTGGGTGACAAGGTGGGGATTGGTGACAGGTTGGAGTTGGTGATCTTGAAGGTCTTTTCCAACCTTGATGATTCCGTGATTATCAGCTGATGTGTTGGCATTGCTGCCAGCTGGGCAGTGCATTGCCAGCAGAGCACCAGGAGCCTGACTGGAATGGGATGTGTTTTTTCAGTTACTTATTTTTAAAAGGAAGAGGGATTTGGACTCTTGGGTTGTAACTGGATCATTTATTTAAAAATTGTTTTTCAGAGCTTGGCTGGAGCCAGCCCTGTGATGTGTGGAGTATTGGCTGCATCATCTTTGAGTATTATGTGGGTTTCACCCTCTTCCAGGTGAGAACTGTGTTGTGTGGCTGCTTCCCAGCTGGTGAGAGGATGCTGGCTGCTTCCAGCACAGCCCAGCAGCCCCGGGTCTCCTGGGGGTCCCTCCATCACTGCAGTCTTGTAGGGACACCCGAGGTGTTGGCCAGGAAGGGGTTCTGGGTGGGCGAATACCCAGGGCTGGAGGCAGAACTGCTGGCATCTATTCCATGCCTTCCCTTTACATTTCTCTCCCTCAGACACATGACAACCGGGAGCACCTGGCCATGATGGAGAGGATTTTGGGGCCAATTCCTTCTCGGATGGTCCGGAAGACAAGGTGAGCGAGGGCACTGCAGGTTTGCCAGCCCTCCTCTGCTCTGCGGGCAGCAATTCTCCCTGAGGGATCCCACTTTGGAGCTGCCTGCTGAGCCAGCCAGCTGTGTCCCTCTGGGGCTGGCACCTTGCTGCTGCTGCAGGGTGTGTTGTGCTCAGGTGTAACCTGCTCCCACCTGTTACTCTGACAGGAAACAGAAATATTTCTACCACGGCCGCCTGGACTGGGACGAGAACACCTCAGCTGGACGCTACGTCCGGGAGAACTGCAAACCACTGCGGGTAAGGCAGCTTGGCCCCTCCTCTGATTCCCCCTCTGGGCAAGCTTGGGCCAGCAGAAGGGTCAGAGCAGTGACTTTCTGAGGGGAGCCTTGGCTGTCCCTGGCAAAGGAAGCTGCAGCAGCCTGAGTTTAATCTGAAGTGGAGGAGAAGGAGGGCATGGAGAGTTCAGGAAGTGCCTGGGGAAGGGAGGGTGTGCGAAAATCCGTCAGTTCTGGACAGAGCAGCGCAGAGTTCAGGTCCAGGCTGAGTGATGGTCTGAACAAACCAGCCTTCCCCCAGCTTAGCCTGTCAGCCCAAGGAACATCCCAGGACAGGGTGTAGCCTCCTCGGGCCTGACCTTCCCCCCTGCACCTCGCAGCGATACCTGACCTCGGAGGCCGAGGACCATCACCGCCTGTTCGACCTCATCGAGAGCATGCTGGAGTACGAGCCGTCCAAGCGCATCACCCTGGCCGAGGCCCTCAAGCACCCCTTCTTTGACATGCTGGGCATGGAGCCCAGCACAAAAATGTGGGACTCGAGCCGGGACATCAGCCGGTGACGCCACAGGTGCCAGCCAGCCCTCGGATTCTAGCCCCCGTGGAGGCCTGTGTGATTTCTATTCAGACACTTGGTGCTTTTTTTTTTTATACATGAGACGAACTTCCTGGACACGTTTGTAAAGCTGTTAATATGTGAGATACTGTAAATAGCCCAGATTCTCTGTCGGCCTCGGAGCACCACGGGCCTGACCTGCTGTCGCTGCTGCCGTTCTCGTGAGGTGAGGGGGGCCTGTGTGTCCGTGCTGTAAATACCTCTCGTCACGTGTTGCTTTGTCTCCTGTTCCTGCCCTCCTCGGTGTAAATACTCCAGGACTCGCAGCTCTCTGTAGCTTATCTGTTTCCTTGTAAGTTATGGAACTGGTGGGACTGCATGGGAATTATTTTTTGGATCAATGTCATAGCCCATCCCCACACCAGAGTTTTATAAGAATTTTGTACAGTCTTTGTGAAAAATAAATATGAAGTGAATAAAGCACCTGGTCTGGGTTTGGCCCGACGGCAGCTGATCCTGGGCTGCCATGCTGTGCCCTGTGGGGGGAAGGAACTTGGTGATCCAGGAAACCAGCTCTACCCACCCTGCACCATTCCTCCCAGGCCTACACTGTGTAGCAGCTGCTTTTGGCCCTCAGGGCTGCAGCTGGACCTGAGTAGATGCTGGTGTGGAGGGCAGAAAACCAGGGGCTGGCCCTTTCCTCATGCCCTGGGTCCAGCGTTGGGCTGGGAGGCAGAAAAAGGACAGTGGGGCCCTCAGGTGTTCTCGTGCCTGAAGAAGCCTCTCAGCCTTAGTTAGGGTGGAGCACTGGCTGCTGGTGGTGGCTGTTGGAAGAGGGGTGTCGGGAGCCCACATCCAGCTGTCCTACACCTGCCCTGGGGCTGTCTGTGTCTTTTTGGCTCTTCCCAGCTCTGCAGGGAGGCTGGGCCTTGGTTTGGACTGTTCCCTGGGCATTGTTGGGGCTGTTCCACAGCCGATGGCAGGCAGGAGAGCCTCGCTGGGCTGTGGGTGACAGACGCGCTCTGCTTAACCCTCTGCTGTGGCACCGTCAGGCTGTGCCAGGCTGTCCTGGCCCTGGCAGGCTCTCAGCATGCAGAGGGGAAAGGAAAGGTCTGGTTTCACCTGAAGCGAGTGTGGGGGAGTCTCGGGAAGGGTGACATTGAGGGATCTCCGTGGGCTTGTGATCCCGACTCACCGAGCTTGGGCTGGGAGCCCTCACCTGCCTCCTGTGGCGGCAGGGGCAGATGCCGGCCCACTGCCCGTGTGCCCAGCCCTACATCAGGCCAGAGGAGAATTACAGTGGCCAAATCACACCTGTGGTCTGTTTTAGACTTCCAAAAAATAACAAACTCATGCTGCTGTCCAAAACCCAAACCCACAGCTCCTACCTCCACCTGGAGCAGCTCCAGGCTTGGGTTGAGGTAGGAGCTCACCTGTGGGATTCGTGTGTCACTCTCAGTCCGTTCAGACGCTAAAGAGTGTTTTTAGCAGTCTGCTGAGCACCGAGAGCTGGGAGGGGACCGAGGGCAGGTGTCCTGCTCCCGGGATGCTGAGGAATCCCTGCTCGGGAGAGGGTCACTGTGCGGTCCACGGGCAGCTGGAGTGGATGGATTTGGGCATTCCTATAAATAACTGGTCCAGGAGACACAAGTGAAATTCCCCAAGTGCTCGTCGTGCCGCGCGTCCCTCCTTGGCTGTCGGAGTCGGCGCCGGCCGGCTCGGTGACAGCTGCTGGGGTGGCCCAGGGTACCGCCTGGGGGGGCTGCGCGGGAAGCAGGCGAACGGCACCGCGGCCGCCCCGGTAAGAGGAGGGAGCGGGACCGGGGGTCGGAGGTGAGGTGTCGGGGGGACCCGCAGGAAGGGCCGCTGCCCCGGTAGGTCCAGCAGGGCGGGGACCCGGAACCATGGGAGAACCGGGGAGCGATGGGTACGGGGACAGCGGGGATGGACGGGGCCCGTCCCGGTCGCCGCTGCCGAGGGGGACCCGCGGGAAAAGCGGGGGGTGGGGG
>VZTD01003564.1:125563-152343 GCA_013397725.1 Rhagologus leucostigma | reverse complement strand
TGGCGCGGTGCCGCCGGCTGCCCCGGGGCTCCGGGGCCGGCCCCGAGCCGCCGCCCGCCGCGGCCATGCCCTCCCCCACCGACTCCAGCCGCTCGCTGACCGGCCGCAGCTCCCGCAGCCTCACCCACCTCCGCCTCCAGCGCACCTGGCTGCAGGTCCTGCTGGTCCTGGGTCTCGTCCAAGCCATCCTGGGCGTCCTCATCGTCACCTTCAGCCTGGTGGCGGCCACCATCACGCCCTCCACCAAAATCCGTCACTCCTGCCCGTCCTGGGCCGGCTTCTCGGTGAGTGCGGGGCCGGGGAGGCGCGGGGAGGGGGCTGCGCTGCTCCCCGGGGGCCGAGCTTGCCGCCGGTCCCAGGGGAGGGCAGCCCCGCTGCTCCTCCACCCTCTGCCCGTGGCTGCCGCGGTGCATTGTGGGAGAATCCCAAGGGCTCCCCCAGGGTGATTCTGTGAGGGATGGGGACCCCCGAGCGGTGCGGGGGCTGTCCGGGGTATGCGTTGAGGTTTGCAGGGAGGGGCGTGGGGGCACCACAGTGACGGCAGGGCAGGGCCCGGGCAGCGATGGGGGCTCTGCTCCGTCTGCTGCGTGTTGGGGTGAGGGCAGGACCCGGGGTCCCCCACGGTGACCCTGCAGGACGGATCCTGGCCTGGGTTTGCCGCCCAGCCAGAGCAGCCCGCAGTCCCCAGGCCCTGAATCAGCAGTTTCCCCCATCTTGTGGCGCCAGGGCTGCTCCTACAGCCCTGCTGCTCCCGGGCTGGCTCCAGGCCTGCAGGGATCGGGGGGCTCTGCTCCTGGGCAGGGGCTGCTCGGGGCCCCACTGCCCAGCAGAGCCTCCTCCCTGTGCTCACGCCGAGGCTTGTGCATCTGCAGCTGGCACTGTCCGGGCTCGTCGGCATCATCTCCTGGAAGCGGCCGCTCACCCTGGTGGTAGGTGTTGGGGGGGATACCCCTCCGCAGGCGGGGGCATCCAGGCTGGGGAGGCCGAGCAGCCCCTCGTGCCCCCGGGTGTGCAGCCGCGTGCGCCGGCTCCCTGCTCCGCAGCCCTGCGCAGCCGGCAGCCCCTCTCCTCCTGCTGCAGATCGCCTTCTTCACGCTGCTCTCGGTGCTGGGCGTCATGCTGAGCCTCGCCGGCTCCATCCTGTCCTGCCAGAACGCGCAGCTGGTGAAGACCCTGGAGGCCTGCGAGAGGGTGAGGCTGAGCGGGGGCAGCCCCAGCGCCGCCCTGGGGCCTCCACGCCCAGCGCGTCCCTGGCTGCGGGGCTCTGGGGATGCAAGGAGCTTGCAGAGCTGGGGGTCTGGCGGTGGGATGAGCTGGTGGCTCTCAGGGGACAGCACGGCATCCAGAGCTTCCTCACAGTGTTCCCTGTCCCCAGGAGAGGGACTCGTGTGTCTGCTGCCAGGCCCGCTCGGAGCCCCCGCCCGCCTCGTGCAGCCAGCAGAGCGAGATGCTGACCATGTTCCCCAACCCCAACTGCCGGAGCATCCGTGTGGCGCTCAAGGTGGAGGACCAGGGGGATACAAGGGCTCCCTGGGAAGCGGCCGCACACCCGGCCATGCTCTGCGGGCTCTGCAGCTCACCCCACTGCTCCCCAGGATCTCCTCTTCAGTGTCTGCGGCTTGACCGTCTTCTCCACCATCATCTGCACGCTCTCTGCTGTTGTGTGCTGCATCCAGATCTTCTCCCTCGACATCGTCCACGTGGTGAGTCCCAGCTCTGGCCCAGGAGCAGGCAGGGCTGGGAAGCAGCATTCCCAGGCTGGGGTGGGCCCTGGGGTGCCAGGGCAGGACCCGGCCCCAGCTAGGCGCAGATTAAAGCCCGGGATGCACATCCCTTGCTGGATCTCTGGCCAGGGGGTCTCAGCTCTCCCTTCTCTCCTCTCCCTGCAGCTGGTCCCACAGCGCTCCAGCTCTGTGACATTGGAATGCACGTCCCCGCCTGACACCTTTCTGCAGAGCATGATGGACTTCGAGGAGTTTGTGCCCCCGGTGCCACCGCCCCCCTACTACCCACCGGAGTACACCTGCAGCTCCGAGACGGACGCGCAGAGGTACCAGCTGGGAGCGAGGCTGGTTGAGTGGGGGGGCCCACGTGCCCCCAGGCTGGGCTTGTCCCACCCAGAGTGGCTTTTCTCCTCTTGCCTCCTCAGCATCACCTACAATGGCTCCATGGACAGCCCTGTGCCACTCTACCCAACCGACTTCCCCCCATCCTACGAGACTGTGATGGGGCTGCGGGGAGACAGCCAGGTGGGGGCTGTGGGGCTGTGGGCAGGGGAGGCCAGGCAGGGTGGGCTCCTGCTCAGCTGAGCCCCGAGCGTGTTGTCCCGCAGGCCACCCTGTTCGACTCGCAGCTGACAGACGGCTCCCACGCCTGCACCTGCAACCGCGTCCCCTCCATTGTGCTCAGCGGAGAAGGTGAGCGTCCCTCCCGGCACGGGGGACGGGAGAGGGGCCGCAGCGGGTCCAGCTCTTCCCGGCAGCTCTTCAGTGGTGCCCGTCCGCTCCTTGCAGTGTCCATGGACAGCGGGTCCCTGATCATGTCTGAGATCATGGACATCCCCGGGGACAGCAGCCCCTCGGAGGACTCGTGCCTGCTGGAGCTGCAGGGCTCCATGCGCTCCGTCGACTACGTCCTGTTCCGCTCCATCCAGCGCAGCCGCGCCGATTACTGCCTGAGCGTGGACTGCGTGCAGTGCAGCCACCACGCGCGCAGCCCCACGCTGGGCTTGCAGGGCCCCTTCGAGGAGACGCCCCAGCCCCGCGTGCGGGGCGAGCGATCCTATTCCTGCTCCACCGCGGAGCCCGGCCACGACGGCATCCTGGCGGGGGGAGCCGTCACCCACAGCTGCAACCGGCTGGCGGGGCTGGTGCGCTGCGCCGGGCCCTGCTTCCCCGAGGTGCGGCTCAAGGACAAGGGCTCCTCGCTGCAGGGGCGCGGGGGTGACCGCCCCACGGACCCCGGCGCCGGCCGCCCCGGCCACCCCCGGCGCAACAGCGAGACCTCCTGCCCCTCGTCCCCGGCCCCAGGGCTGGCCCCGCGCCCGCTCCTGAGGTCACACAGTGACCCCGGCGTCCCGATGGCCGGCCGTGCTGGTAGGTGACAGTGACCGCCGGGGCGGGATGGGCGCGTGGCAGCGTCCGTGCGGTGCAGCCGGGATGTGCCGCAGGGTTTGGCTGTGTTTTTCTGTGGCCACATGGGCTTAGAGCCAGTCTGGGGAGGAACGGCGGGGAGCAGGGGAGGTCTGCTGGGCTGGGAGCAGGGGGCTACTGGGCGGTTGTGGTGCCTGGGGTCTGCACAGCTGCCAAAGCCTGAGGGCTCTCTCTGCTCCCAGCAGATTTCAGGGAAGTACTTTATACCAAAGCACTGGAGGACACCGTGTCCGACTCCTCCGCTGATACAGGTCAGGGCGCTGGGAGGTACTGGGATACAGAGGGGTCACGGGGGGGATGTCTGTAGCCCTCTGGGGAGTGAGCTCACCCTGCTGGGGCTGGGACAATGGGGACGCACGGTGGCACCGCTCCTGCTGACTGGGGATGGGAGACAGCAGGACCCCAGGCCTGCGGGGATAGGTCTCTTGGGAGCAGTGTCCTGGGGTCTGACAGTTGGGGACAGGTCCATCACAGCAGTGTCCTGGGTCTGTCAGAGCATTGTCCTGGGTCTGACAGTGGGGACAGGTCCATCACAGCAGTGTCCCAGGTCTGATGGTGGCCATGGATCCATCACAGCAGTGTCCTGGGTCTGTCAGAGCCGTGTCCTGCGTCTGACCGTGCTCCCTCCGCAGGGCTGTGCTCTGAGGCCTGCCTGCTCCGCCGTTCCCACTGTGACTCCCCGCCGCTGCTCCGGGCTGGCTCGGTGGGGAAGAACAAGCTGCCACCCTGCAAGAAGGTGCCGCAGCAGCTGTCGAAGACAACCACCCGCTCCCTGGGGGACCTCAAGGGCTACCGGGGCACCCGCGGGCTGGTGGCCAGGTTCCTGCAGAGACCCAAGCGCAGCCTGGCAGCCGGCATGGAGGTGTCTGGGCACAGCTTCCACGGCCACAAACAGGTGGGTTCTGGAAGCCACAGGGGATGGGCAACTCCTCCTTCCCAGAGAACTCCCATCCACGCTCTCCCTCCCTTCTGTCCCCATCAGCACCTCCACCCTGGCCCTTCCATGGCTTCCCTTCCCCTGCCACACCCCCGTGGTGTTGGCATCCTGGCTGCAGGCAGAACCTTCTTCCTGCAGCACTGCCCTCGCCCAGCCCTTCCTGGGGGGCAGCTCCTTTTCCTTGATTCCCATTGGAGCCACTGGTGGGAAAATCCTGCCTGTTGCAATGGCTTTGGCTTTGCCCCTGAGTCACTGCACTCGGAGGCAGTTGCTGGGACATCCCAGCGACTCGGCTTTACGGGACGCCGGAGACCTTGCGCAGCCCGGGAGGCCTTGACGGGAACGAGCCTGTCCCAAATGCCAGTGTGGGCGCGTGATGCACGCCTCCGCCATCCCTGTCACCTCTGTCCTCCTGCCCCGTGTGCCGCCTGGCTGCATTGGAGCGTGGAGGGCTGAGCACAGGGGGGTGAGTGCGGGAGGGTGCCACGGGCAGGGGTTCCGGGGACAGGGGTGTCACGGGCAGGGCTGCCATCCCCGTGGCTGCAGCCTGTCCCCATGGGTTGCAGGTTCCCTGGAGCGCCTGGCCGGGCGCAGAGCGGCCCCACGAAGGAATCCACCTGCAGAGCTGCGGGGACCTGAGCTCCACCTCGTCCCTGCGCCGGCTCCTGTCCGCGCGCCGGCTGGAGCGCAGCCGCCCCCGGAGCCTCAGCGGGGCCTGCAAGGAGAGCGCGCTCTGAGGCCACGGCCTCCGCAGGGACCCCCTGGAGCCCCGCTGCGGAAAGGGGGTCCTGCTCGGGACTCAGCCCTGGACATTGCTCGGACATTGCTGCTGCCCCGGTGGGGCTGAGCCCTGTGCCGCTGCCCCGGGGGCTCTGCTGGGCCCCTTCCCCAAGTGGGGCTGGGGCGAGGGGCTGGTCCCCTGGGGTGTCTGCTGGGGGGCTGGGACGGCCGTGCCTGTCCCCTGCCCTGTCTAGGATGGCTATGCCTGTCCCTTGCCCTGTCCCTTGTTCTGGACATGCCTGTCCCTTGCCCTGTCCCTTGTGCCAGCTGTGCCTACTCCCTGGGATGGCCACGCCTGTCCCCTGCCCTGTCCCACGTTCTGGCTGTGCCTGACCCACACACCGGCCATACTCTGCCCCCTGTGCCAGCCGTGCCTGTACCCTGGCGTGGCCGTGTCTGTCCCCTGTGCCAGTCGTGCCTGTGTCCTGGGACAGCCGTGCCTGTCCCCTGCCCTGTCCCCTGCACTGGCCGTGGTGTCCTTTGCCCTGTCCCTTTGGCTGGCTATGCTGGCTTGCTCCTCGGTCNTTTGGCTGGCTATGCTGGCTTGATCCTCGGTCCCCTGTGCCAGCCGTGCCTGTCCCCTGACCTGTCCCTTGTGCTGGCCTGGTCCCTGGTCCCCTGTGCCAGCCGTGCCCGTACCCCGGGACGGCCATGCCTGTCCCTTGCCCTGTCCCCTGAGCTGGCTATGCCTGTCTCCTCTCCAGCCCCTCCGCCCCGCCGGTGCCGGTGCCGGTGCCCCGCGCTGGCCGTGCCTGTTCCTCCCCTCCCNGACCGGCACCGGGACTGCCTGCGCCTCCCGGGGAGGAGCGAGGGGGAGGCGACCCCGCGCCCGTGCGGCTCCCCCGTTCGCGGCTCCCGTACCGGCGCGGGGGAAGGCCCGGGGCCAGGCCCGCCCAGAGCCGGTGCCGCTCCTGCACCGGGTGTGGGCGGGACGGGCTGCCCGGGCGCCCTTAAAGGCGAGGCCGGCGGCGGACCCGGTGCTGCCGCAGGCTCCGAGCGCACCGGGAGCGGCGGGGCCATGGGGGCCGTCGGTGCCCTGTGCTGGCGGCTGCTGCTGGTGCTGCTGGCCGTGCACCGGGCCGCAGGTGAGCGAGGGGGGCCCGGGGCTACCCGGTGGGTGGAGGGGACAGGGGTCCCCGGGCGGCCTGGGACGCTCGGTGGACCGGAATGGGAGGGGAGGGAGAGGGAATATCCTGGGAGTCCGTGGTCGGGGATGCCCGGGAGCTGTCTGGGGCTCCGGGGCACTGTGGAGCTCGGTGCCCGGGAGGTGCCGGGGTGTGGAGCGCGGGGGCAGTGGCGTCACCCTGGGACAGGCGGGAGAGCTGGCAGGGACACGTCCCCGAGGCTGCCCCCACCACCCCTCCCATGCCCCCCAGGCGCCCGGCCCTGCAGTCCCAAGTACTTCGGCCGTGATGCCATGGTCTGCGTCTGCAATGCCACGTACTGCGACACGCTGGACCCCCTGGTCCTGCCAGCCGTCGGCTCCTACGTCAAGTACGAGAGCAGCAAGGCCGGCAAGCGGCTGGAGCGGAGTGAGGGGAGCTTCCAGCGCAGCCTCTGCGCCCCAGGTAGCGCCACGGGTGGCAGGGATGGGATGGACCCCACTGCAACCCACCGTCACGCTGGGCTCTCCTCCCTGCAGATGTTGTCCTCACCCTGGACACGACGCAGCGGTTCCAGAGGGTGAAGGGTTTTGGTGGTTCCATGACCGACGCGGCCGCCATCAACATCTTATCCCTGCCAGAAAGAGCACAGGATCACCTGCTGCGCTCGTACTTCTCTGAGGAAGGTAGGACATCGGGGAGACGGGTGGGGTGGTGACAGGGACCATGGCTGCCAGCAGGCCTTGGAGACCTCATGTCCCGCTGTGCCTGGCAGGGCTGGAGTACAACCTCATCCGGCTCCCCATGGCCAGCTGCGACTTCTCCCTCCATGCCTACACCTATGATGATGTCCCCTACGACTACGAGCTCGCCCACTTCAGCCTGCGAGACGAAGACACGAAGCTGAAGGCGAGCGGTGGGAGGGAGCAGAGCGGGATGGAGGGTCACAGGGGCTGAGCTGAGCCAGCCCCTCCACCTCCTCCTGCAGATCCCCCTCCTTCACCGAGCCTCGGCCATGAGCAAGCAGCCGCTGTCAATGTATGCCAGCCCCTGGACCTCCCCCACCTGGCTGAAGACCAGCGAGTCCTACGTGGGGAAGGGGACGCTGAAGGGGCAGGCAGGGGACAGGTACCACAAGACCTGGGCCAACTACTTCATACGGTGAGGAGCGGCTGGGGGAGGGGGACAGGGGCGATACCTGGGGCACCTTNGGACGGGGGCGATACCTGGGGAACCTTCGGTGGTGGCACTGGGGACTCCTCACGGCTCACCCCTGCCCCCCGCACCAGGTTCCTGGATGAATACGCCAAGCACAACGTGACGTTCTGGGCGGTGACAGCGGAGAACGAGCCCACGGCTGGGCTGATCAACAACTACCCCTTCCAGTGCCTGGGCTTCACGGCCGAGCAGCAGCGGGACTTCATCGCTCGGGACCTGGGCCCGGCGCTGGCCAACAGCTCTCACCGCCACGTCCAGCTCATCATCCTGGACGACAACCGGCTGNCAAGACCTGGGCCAACTACTTCATACGGTGAGGAGCGGCTGGGGCAGGGGGACGGGGGCGATACCTGGGGAACCTTCGGTGGTGGCACTGGGGACTCCTCACGGCTCACCCCTGCCCCCCGCACCAGGTTCCTGGATGAATACGCCAAGCACAACGTGACGTTCTGGGCGGTGACAGCGGAGAACGAGCCCACGGCTGGGCTGATCAACAACTACCCCTTCCAGTGCCTGGGCTTCACGGCCGAGCAGCAGCGGGACTTCATCGCTCGGGACCTGGGCCCGGCGCTGGCCAACAGCTCTCACCGCCACGTCCAGCTCATCATCCTGGACGACAACCGGCTGCACCTCCCGCACTGGGCCAAAGTGGTGAGCGTGGTGGGGGATGGGACAGCACGGTGGCCCAGGGCAGAGCCCCTGTCCCTGTGGGGGGCTTGGCTGCTCTATCATGTGGAGGGCTGGGCCTCTGGCTCTGCCCTGTGGGACCGACTCTTCTCCCTGCCAGGTCCTGGAGGATGAGGAGGCAGCTCGCTACGTCCACGGCATCGGCATCCACTGGTACCTGGACTTCATCGGTCCCATACAGGACACAGTGTTGCCCACTCATGAGCT
The DNA here is from genome assembly GCA_013397725.1 of Rhagologus leucostigma. NCBI lineage: Eukaryota > Metazoa > Chordata > Aves > Passeriformes > Rhagologus > Rhagologus leucostigma. The sequence goes on along the minus strand of VZTD01003564.1, from coordinate 144,259 downwards.
CTTCCCTGACTACTTTATCCTGGCCACGGAGGCTTCCATTGGGGCCCATTTCTGGGAGCGGGATGTGATCCTGGGCTGCTGGGAGCGGGGGAACCAGTACAGCCACAGCATCCTGACGGTGAGGCCCTGTGCTCTGGGCCCCGGGGAGGGCTGCCAGTGTGCTCCCTCTTCCCTCAGCTCCCTGCTCCTTGGGCAGGCATCTGAGCTGTCCTGTTGCAGAATCTGAACCACTTTGTGGCCGGCTGGACTGACTGGAATCTGGCCCTGGACCTGGAAGGGGGCCCCAACTGGGTCAAGAACTATGTGGACAGCCCCGTCATTGTGGACAGCAGCGAAGGCATCTTCTACAAGCAGCCCATGTTCTACCACATGGGGCACTTCAGGTGGGTTGGAGCCCACAACACGTGCTAAGCTGCCTGGGCTCCAGCAGCAGCTTGTCCTGAGAGGAGCAAGGCAAGTTTGGCTTGCGAGGAGCTCTCCTGGGGTCTGACTCCCTCCCTGGGGTTGCTTCTTGTTTGTCTGCTCAGTAAATTCATCCCCGAGGGCTCCCAGCGTGTGGGGCTCGTCGCCTCCAAAGAGTCCAAGAAGACAGCGCTGGAGTACACGGCGTTCCTGCGGCCCGACGGGGCTGTGGTGGTGGTGGTTCTGAACCGGTGAGCAACGCAGCCCGGCCCTGCTGCGAGGGACCCTCGTCCTGCCAGCCCCCTGTGGGACCCCATCCCTCTGGGTCCTGCATGGGACCCCCATCCTGCCAGCCCCCTGTGGGACCCCATCCCCCTGGGCCCCGTGCGCTGGCAGGTGCTGCAGGTCTGACCCCTCTGCTCTCGCCCCCAGGTCCCTTCAGGACATCGCCTTTGGGCTGGCGGACACCGTCGGCCTCATCGCAGCCGTGGCTCCGGCCAACTCCATCCAGACCTACGTGTGGCAGCGGCAGTGACGGGGCCGAGACGCCCATGGCCGGCCAGGGGCCGGACGCAGCCGGGCTGGACGCGCAGCNCCGGGTCCCTCCCCCGCTCCTGGGCACTGTGGCTGGGTGCCACCCCGGCGTGGAGCCTGCTGGAGCCTGGCGAGCAGCGCAGAGCACCCGGAACATTGCGGGGTGGCCCCTGTCCCTGTCCACCCCCTGCCCACCCCGTGCCCCTCTGCACCCCGCAGCTCCTCATGGGGCTCACCCTGCTGAGAGATGCTCCGGGCTTGAGTCTGCTCCCAGTTCCAAGCATGCGCTGCTTGGCTGGGGCTGAGCAGAGCCCGGGTGTGCTCGTGCTGCCTTTGGGAACGGGTTTTAGGACCTAGGAAGTGGCTCAGGGTTCACCCGGAATGCAGATGCTCTGGGTTGCTGCATCAGGAGCAGGGACAAAGCACTTGGACACCCCCCTTGACGGAAGGGCTGAGCAGGGACTGCGGCCAAGCTTTAGCTTTTTGTGCTTTTCCTGCCAAGCTGGGGCCACTCGCAGCCTGATGTCAGGCCAGGAGCCGTGTGGGTCATGTCTATCCCAGACCAAGGCCCCTGAGGCCGGGGCTGGAGGCAGAGCCAGCTCCAGGAGCATCGCAGCGTGGCGGCTCAGGGTCCCAGCCAGCTCTGGCTGAGGTCAGGGCAGTGCCAGCTGCTCCTGGGGCTTTTCTGGGAGGGGAAGCTGGCCAGGCTGCAGCAGCCCTGCCTTGAGCCTGCTGTTCCCCATGGGGACTGAGCCGAGGGGTCCCCACTGCGGTGAGGAGGGTGGGGGTGCAGCAGGGGCTCGGCGCCCACCACAGAGCTGGAGTGGCTTGAGCAAGCGGGGACAGGACCGGGAGTGGGTGCTGAGTGTGGGCGCACCCAGGAAGGAGGGAGGGAGCTGGCAGGGCGTGGGAGCAGGAGATTAGGGCAGGGAGGTCACGATTTCAGGGCGAGGAGGGCGGCCGGGCCCCTGGGCTGCTCCGCGCAGGCGGGATGTGCCCGGGGGTGCTGTCAGGACTGACAGCCCCGATGCTGCGTGGGCTGAGCATGGCCCAGGCGTGATCAGTGAGTGGCAGTGTCACCCCGGGACACTGGCACGCCACGGTGCCACAGGGATGCCGCTCCTGGGACCCTGCAACTCCGGGAGGTGCTGTGAGAGTCCTGGGGACAGCACCCTGCTCCTGCCCCGAGGCTGTTTGTGTTTGTCCACAAGAGGGAAATGTTTCTCCAGGATCATAACTCCGGCGAGTCCCACTCCCAGCACCTCGCTCTCAGCATCCCACTCCCGCTGCAGGGCTGCTCCTCCGCCTGCCTCTGACTTACCTGCCCTGGTGCTAACAGCTGGTGGCCGGATGCTGAATCACCCTGTTCCACGTGCCCTCGTCCCTGCGCTCGGCTCGGTGCTGAAGGACCGACTGGCTCTGGGATAAATGCAGCGGGGGCGAATCCTCCGACGTCGCTGGGCTTGGCTCATTAATTCTTGTGCAAAGCCTTGGCTTGTTTGGGGCTCGCAGTGGCTGGGGGGTGCTGGGGTCCCGCAGCAGCTGGCCTGGAGCCGGTGACCCCCCTAAAGATTGTGTCCCCACGTGCTCCGAGCTGGGGTCCCACTGCTGGGAAGGAGTTGCTGTGATGCCGCGCTGAGGCTCTTTGGCATTGATGTTTACGCAGCCGTGATCCCCATAAAGGTGACTCAGCCCGGCTCCGTGTCCCCTGGGTCCCCGTCCACACTGTCCTGGCTTGGGGACAAAATTCACCCCCTGGCTCCTCCGACAGCTCCTGTGACCCCACGTCCTTGAGTCCATCCCGGAACGAACCCACTTGCGCGCTGCAAGGGGTGGTCACACGATGCCACGAGGCCCCTGCGACCCTCACGAGCTCCCCGTATTTGGAGATTGGCTGCAAGAAGTGGCTCTGGGGGGCTTGGTGGGGCTGCCCGGTATCTGCCGCGCCAGCGGCTCCATGCGAGGCGTTGCCCGGCCCCTGGGTCTCACTTTACCTGCTCAGCAGGACGCTCTTATCAGCTGGTGTTAATAGGGCTGAGCTCCAGCAGCCTCCACAGTGTTTTTCTTCCAGGAGCTGTGGGACTTGAGCCAGCTGGGGGGCTGTGGCTGATGGGGGGCAGGAAGAACTGGACCTTGGAATGGGAAAGGGTGAGCGGGGGCATCCGGGACGGCTGGAAGCAAGCTTGGAGGTGGCTGATTGCCTTAGGAGCTATTAATCCCTCCCCAAAATTGGGGCTCATTAGCCTGGGTGTAGCAGTCTGGTGAAACCGTAATCACACTTGGAGGTGGGAGATCCATGGCACAGCGGGACAGGGACAGGAGCTCCCTCCTGGGGCATCTGTTTGCCCCGTGAGACGTAACCAGGGGCTACCTGGCCCCATCTGCCCCAGCCCCAGTGGCAGCTGGCCCGGGTGTCCCATGGCTCAGCTCCCAGCAGAGGTGTGGAACCGTGGCAGGGCCCGCAGCAGGGCAGTGCTGGGGGTAGGAGGAACTTTGATGAATTGAATTGCCCCAGAGCTGTATCTGATATGCCAGAAATGGAGAAAATTACTCATGAAGTGCTGCTCCACCCACAGAGGGAAAGCTAACGGAGCGGTTTAACCCTGTGCAGGGGAGCCCTGACCTGGTGGTTGATGCTCGGGGCCAGCAGAGCTGTGGCTGGGAGCTGGGCACTCTCCATTCCCTGGGCCACCCCTCTGTGGAGATGCCGAGGATGTCCCCGCAGTCCACGGCAGTGGGAACACACCGGGTGATGGGACCAGGTAGGGTCTGTGTGCCCAGGGGAGCTGGCCCAGTTCAGCCTCGGCTCGCTGGGCTGGAGGGTCACTCTTGGAGGAGCAGGGCTGGGCTTTGCTCCTGGCACGGTGTTGGGACAGCAGGGTCCCCTTTGAGGGTCTGGCTGCTGTTGTTGACAGCCGGAGTGCAGCCCTGCTTGTCCAGGAGCTGGAGTACTGCCCGCTTGCTGCCACTGCTGCCACTGCTGCCACCTTCCCCAGCTCGTGCTGAGTGGGGGGTGAGTGATGCCAAGGCATGGGCAGGGATTGGCAACGGCCCCAGCTCCCATGTGGCCACCCCTGCAGTGTCCTTATGCTGCCCTGGGCCGTGCAGCCGCATTCGCTGACCTCGCCTGACTGTCCTGGACCCTCCCATGCTGAGTGCCCGGCCCTGTGGCTTCTGGGGGACAGTGGGGACAGCGGGGTGGCGGGCAGGGATAAGTGGGTGTCCCAGGGTGCTGTTGGAGGTCCCCAGCAGGACAGGAAGCGGTGCCACGAGCCTGCTCTTGGCTGTGCTGGGCTCCCAGGGGCTCCTCCAGACCCTGACCGACAAAATAAAGGAGTCAGCTCGTCCTTCAGGGATGGCAGTGGGGTCTCAGAGCTGCCCCTGTGACACCTCGCTGTGCTGGTCGGACCTTTCACTCAGGCACAGCTGCCAGCACCATGTCCCCGTCCCTCCTTGCCACGGCAGCGGAGGGTGAAGGGGACCTGGTGCTCCCCAGCCCCACGGCGAGGAGATGCACGGCGGTCCGGGCCTGAGGGCAGGTACGGGCCGGGAGGAGAGCGAGGAGGAGCTGTGGGGGTGGGAGAGGGTGTGCTGCTCGGAGGGAGGTCTCCGAGCAGCTCCCTGTAAAGGCGAGGTGAGGAGGCTGGAGCTGCTGAGGAGGAGGAGAAGGGCTGGTGGCAGCGCAGGTCAGGAGCAGCTGGGGTGAGGGCAGGTGGGGTGCGGGCTCCTGGGAGGGATGGACCCACCCCAATTACCCGCAAGATGAGGGTGTTTGTGGGGAACGGAGCATGTGGCAGGAGCTGCACGGCCCTGGAAGGAGGAACAGGGGCTGAGGAGATGCGGCTGATCCCGCCATCCCCCTGCCTTGACTGAGGGCGTCCTCGCCTGCAGGTGCTGCTCCCCGGGACCTGCCGGAGCTCGGGGAACGCAGAAGGGCCATGGGGGCTGCCGGCATCCTGCGCTGGCTGCTGCTGCTGCTGGTGCCAGTGCCGCGGGTGGCAGGTGAGCGCGGGGACGTCGCGGGGGCGGCAGCGGGGCTTGGGCACCCTGGGACAAGGACACGAGCCCAGGGGCAGCGCGGAGCTGGGTGCCCGGGAGGTGCCGGGGTGCGGAGCACGGGGACAATGGCATCGCCCCGGGGCAGGCGGGAGAGCAGACAGGGACGCGTCCCCGAGCCGGCAGCCACCCCCACCCTCCCGTGCTTCCCAGGTGCCCGACCCTGCATCCCCAAGGATTTTGGGCACGGCTCGGTGGTCTGTGTCTGCAACGCCACGTACTGCGACACGCTGGATGCGCTGGTCCTGCCGGCCCCCGGCTCCTACGTCAGGTACGAGAGCAGCAAGGCCGGCAAGCGGCTGGAGCGGAGCGAGGGGAGCTTCCAGAGCAGCCTGCGCACCCCAGGTAGCGCCACGGGTGGGTGGCGGTGCGACCGCGGGACCCCCAGGCACCACGGACTGAGCCGAGGTCTCCCCGCAGGGCTGCTGCTGACGCTCAACATCTCCGCGCTGTACCAGCACGTGAAGGGCTTCGGCGGGTCCCTCTCCGATGCTGCTGCCATGAACATCCTGAAGCTGTCACGGCCGGCCCAGGACAATCTGCTGCGCTCCTACTTCTCTGAGAGCGGTGAGGGCACGGCAGGGCGAGCAGACTGTGGGGTCACCAGAGGTGGCTGTGCCTGTCCCCGCTGCAGGAATGCCGTCACCTGGGTGCCTGCTCTGGTGCCATCTGATGTTTTCCCACTCCGCAGGGATTGAGTACAACCTCGTCCGTGTGCCCATGGCTTGCAGCGACTTCTCCGTGCGCCCCTACAGCTACGACGACGTCCCCGACGACTACGAGCTGAAGCACTTCAGGCTGGTGGACGAGGACGTGAAGATGAAGGTGGGAGGCTGAAGCCGCTGCCGTCGGCACCTTGTCCCCTCTCGCGCCGGAGCTCCTGCATGTGCTGGGACCCCCATGACCAGGTGCTGCTGAGCCCTGCACGCCGTGGCAGGGTGCACGGGGACAGCCTGTGGGAGCTGGCACCTCCTCCGGGGCACGTCCTGGCGCATCCCAGCTGGCACTGGCAGGGTGAGGAGCCAGGGCGCTGTGCCGTGGGGTGGTGCTTGCCAGCTACCAGTCTCTGCTGAGGTCCCTTGAGTTCTCCCCTTCCTCCCATGCCGGGCCCTGTGGTTTTGGGGAGCTGCGGCTGGAGCTGACCCCATCCCTCTGCCCCCTCCCGCAGATTCCCCTCCTGCAACGAGCTTTGGCCATGAGCAAGCGGCCGCTGCTGCTGTTTGCCAGCCCCTGGACCGCCCCAGCCTGGATGAGGAGTAACGGGGACGTCCGTGGGAAAGGGACTCTGAAGGGGCACGCGGGGGACAAGTACCACAAGACCTGGGCCAACTACTTCATCAAGTACTGTCTCTGGAACCAGGCTGGGATGGACAGTGGGGGCACTGGGGAGTGGGGACTGCGGGAGGGGGGAGCAGCACAGCTGATTCTGCCCCCACTTCTCCGCACCAGGTTCCTGGATGAATACGCCAAATGCAACGTGACCTTCTGGGCAGTGACGGCGCAGAACGAGCCACTGGCGGGGCTCTTCACGCCCCCCCAGGCCCCCACCATCGCCTTCACGGCCGCACAGCAGCGGGACTTCATCGCCCAGGACCTGGGCCCCGCGCTGGCCCGCAGCCCCCACCGCACGCAGCTCCTCATGCTCGACGACCAGCGCATCCACCTCCCGCACTGGGCCAAAGTGGTGAAGAGCTGAGCCCCTTCCTTCCCCTGCGCCTCGCGCCCCGGCCCCAGGCTTTACTGGAAATGGAGCCAGCGGCCTCTCCCAGCCCTAGAGAGTGGGAGCAAACCGGGTCTGCCAGACCGGGAGCCGGAGCCGGCTCCTTCAGGAGTAGCCGCCTCCGCGTGTGCCCGGCGGGAGTGAGGACAGGAGGTGGCACCCACATCCTGGATCCCGGGATCCTGGCAGCGCTGCTGGACACCAGCACCTTCTCTGGGCAGAGTTTTGGCTGATTTGGCTTCCCCCCACAATGCTGCAAGGGCTGTTTGGGGGAATCGCCTTAAACGAGGAGGAAAGAAAGTGAAACGTGCTCCTGCCCCAGCCTCAAGGCAGGCAGGCTGCCCCTCCTTTGCCTCCAGCCATGGCATGGGCACAGGGCCGGACCACCCCAGGGGGATGTGGAGGGAGGACCAGGCAGCAGCAGAGCCAGGTGGGGGGCAAGGGGCCCACCGAGGGGCGAACCTGCACCCCACCCCCTCAGCACTGCACCCAGCGAGGTGCCAAAGCCATCTCGGGGTGCTGTTGGGGTGCCAGACCCATGCTGGGGTGCTGCTCAAAGGGGTGCAGTGCTGCAGGAAGGGGGCTGCAGGTGGAGTGCCCATGGGAGGGGACAAGAGGTGGCCCTGGGAGACCACACTGGCACATGGAGGCCGTGTGTCCATCCCCATGGGCTTCAGGCATGGGTAGCCTCGGGGTGAAGCATCTCCTTTGCTCCCCAGGTCCTGGGGAATGCCACAGCTGCCCGTTATGTGGCTGGCCTGGCGGTCCACTGGTACCTGGATGCCATCGTCCCGCCCGGCTGCAGCCTGGAGGCCACCCACAAGCTCTTCCCTGACCATTTCCTCCTCTACACGGAGGCCTGCACTGGCTTCTTCACGTTCCGCTTCGCCGTGTCCCTGGGCTGCTGGGAGCGAGGGGACCACTACAGCTACAGCATCCTGACGGTACGGCCCCCACACTGCCCGCCCGGGGCTGGGGGGCTCGGCCCCGCTCAGCCCCTTCCCTGCCCCCCCAGGTCATGAACCACTTTGTGTCCGGTTGGACCGACTGGAACCTGGTCCTGGATCTGGAGGGAGGCCCCAACTGGGTCAAGAACTTTGTGGACAGCCCAGTCATCGTGGACGGCAGCAAGGACGTTTTCTACAAGCAGCCCATGTTCTACCACCTGGGGCACTTCAGGTGGGTCGGAGGGGCTCGGGTGCTGCCGCCAGCCCCAGACCAGAGGCAGAACCCCTCTCCTGGTCCTCTCCTCACAGCAAGTTCATCCCCGAGGGCTCCCGGCGGGTGGGGCTGCACAGCAGCCGCCGCTGCCTCCTCTGCCAGCTGGAGCACGTGGCCGTCCTGCGCCCCGATGGTGCCCTTGTCCTGGTGGTCCTCAACAGGTCAGCCCAGGCAGCGGACAGGGGGTGATGCTCGGCCCTGGCTGTGCCAACCAGCTCCGCTCAGCCCCTCTCGCTCCCTAGGTTTGGCCGGGATGTGCCATTTGGAATCCGGGACCCTGCCATGGGGTTCATCGAGACCGTGGCTCCAGCCCACTCCATCCAGACCTACCTGTGGCGCCAGCAGTGACGGCCAGGGGAGTGCTGGGGTGCTCTGGGGGGCTCCGGGGCTCAGCTCTTCCTGCACCCTTTCCAGCATCCCTCAAAGGTGGAAGGAGATGGTGACCCATTGCTGGGGGTGCAGCCCCTGCACGAGGGGCTCCGTGTGCTGCTGGCACCGGGGTCTGGCTGGGGCTGCAGCTTCCCGGCCTCCCCTCCCTCCCGGCACTTTCCATCCCCCTGGGAGCTCCCTCTGCACCGTCTCCTGGACCACACTTCCACACGTGGCCCCCTTGAAACCTTCGCGTGTGTCGCGGGCGCCAAGTAAAGCCATGACGCGCTCCCTCCGGAATGCGCCGTTCCCGTCAGCGTTTCCTCTACGCGCTCGGAAATCGCTCGGTTTTCCTCGGTGGGGCGGTGCGGGGCCAGGGGTGCCCCGGGGGCTCCGGCCCCCGTGGCCTGCGGGTGGCTCCTTGTTTATCCCTGCAGCTGGAGCCTCTGCCGCTGCCAGCCCTTGATTCGTTCCATGTGTGCTGTTGGTTTTCCCCAGCCTACTTTTTGGGGGAATTTTTTTTCAAATCCAAATGTCAGACTTGCTGTCGGAAAGGGAGAGTAAATGATATCAGTGTCCCCATCCACAGAACCTTATGGACAAATTAGGCTGGTGCCACCTCTCCGGGGTGGCCTCCGGACAGAATCCCCTCTGTTCTGGCTGTGGCCAACACCGGCCGCAGCCCACAATGACCTCCCCGTCCTGTTTGCTTTCCCTAAATACCAGTTACAGTATTCCCTGTGCCTTTGGGAACGTTACCAGCGTCTTTGAAGCACAGGAATGAGAAAGCCAGAGCGCTCCTTGGCCAGTGCCCCTGTGTGAGAGCCACGGAACTGCTGAGGTTGGGGAAAACGAAAAACCCCGAGGTTTAGCAGCTGGTTTATTGGAGTGTGGTGTGAAGGTGGCACCAGGCTCCGTCCCAGCCCTGTTCGTGGAGCGCATCAGCCTGTCCTGTGCTTTTATCCGTGTTCCCGGGGAACGCTGGCCCCAACGGCAGCTGGGTCGGGCTGCCTGTGCTTAGAATCAGAATAGAATTGTGGAATCCTTGAGGCTGGAAAAGGCCTCGAAGATCATCAAGTCCAACAGTTCCCCCAGCACTGCCAAGGCCAGCACTAAATCATGTCCCTGAGTGCTCCATACGNCCTGAGCCTCCTTTTCTCCAGGATGAGCCCCCCCAGCTCTCTCAGCCTCTCCTGGTGCTCCAGACCCTTCCTCAGCTCCATCCCCTTCTCTGGCCACGCTCCAGCCCCTCAATGTCCCTCTTGTCATGAGGAGCCCAGAACTGACCCCCAGGATTCGAGGTGTGGCCTCATCAGTGCCCAGCACAGGGTCACTGCCCTGGTCCTGCTGCCATTCCTGACACCTTGGGAATGCCCCCTTCCCAGGGGACAGCGGAGCTCTGCTGTGCCGGGATGGCACATACAGGGCCCTTACCCGAGGTGTTCGGCAGTGCCGAGGGACCAGTGTGCAGGGAAATGTCCTGGCCCAGCCCCTCCCTGCTCCTGCCTGCTCGAAACCGCAGCGGCTGCAGGATGGTCCCTTCCTTCCCTCCCTGCTGAAAAGCCAGCCGGGAAACGGGGGGGATGCAACATCCCCGGCAGTGGGTGCGAGGGGTGGGGTGAGGCTGGAGGAACCACCCCCATCATCCCCACTGGCTGCAGCCGGGGCTGGGGGATCCCTTCTCGGGTGGCAGCAGGAGGAGCAGGGTCTTGGGTGGGGGGCTGTGATCTCCAGCGAGGGGCTGCGACCCTGGGTCGGGGGCTGTGACACTGAGGGAGGGGCTGTGGTCCCTGGGCGGGGGTCTGCCTCCCTGGCCACCCTCACCAGCTGCCCCAAGGGGACCCCGGGGCAGCTGCCACTCCCCCCGTGTCTCCGCCCGCCTCCTGTTCCTCCTGCGGAGCAGATGCCTGCAATTAGGAAGGATCCCAAATTAGACGGTGTGGAGCCCAGACTTGTTTTGCAGAGGATAAACTGCTGCAGCCGGCTCCACCCAGCCCGCTGCGGGATCCGGCGTGGGGGGCACGGCCCCACGGCGGGGGCGAGGGCACCTCGGCGGGCAGCGCTTGCAGCCCCCGCTGTGCCCATCGCCTGCGGAGCCCGCAGGAGGGGTCGGGGGTCCCTGCCATGACCGGCTGCTGCCTCTGCCCGTGCCGGGAAAGGCGCTGGAGCAGCCGCAAACGGGACGCGGGTCAGGGTGGTGGCACTGGCCATGGCAAAGCCGAACTGCTGCCGGGTGGGGTGAGCAGGGACCCTGGGTGGGCACAGACAGCCCTACCCGGTCCGAGGTGTCCCAGGGACACGGGGCTGCTCCGGCGGGGCTCTTCCCAAGGGGAGCAGGGCAGGCCTGGCTGTGGGGGGTGGTGGAGGCACCTGGGGAGCTGGCGAGCATCCTCCCCTCCCCAGCTTCCCTCTGGCCACCGGAACAGGTTTCAGGAGAGCTTTGCAAATGCTGTGGTGTGTGGAAAGCTCACCGGAGCCAGGTTGCAAAACCATCCCCAGGCTCCTCTTCAAACACGGAGTCCCATGAGCTGTCCCGTTCCAAACTCACCTTTCCTGCTCCGCCAGACGCGTCACCTCCCAGCAGGCACAGCCAGGACGCAGGTCCTGCCGCCCCTGCCACAGAGACGAAGCAAGAGGTGGTTTGGCAGCAGGTGAGTCCCCAGGGATCCGGGGCGGCTTCAGCAGGTGAGAATGGGGATAGAGATGGGGATTCGGATGGGGATGGGCCAGCAGGGCAGCAGGACCATGCTGAGGCCATGCCCTGGCCAAGCTGGACATCATTCCCAGGCGGGGAGCGGGAGGCAATGGAGGCGGGACGGCTGCCTGGCCCCACTCCACATCCCACAAGATCTCGGGGAGCAACAAGACGGCACCATCCCACCCTGGCGGAGGTCCCCAGGTGTCCTCAGTCTGTCACCAGGGTCCTGAGGGTTGGAGGTGGTTCCTCCTGTGCTCTCATTGAGAGGCTCCTTGCCTGGCACCAGGGGAAGGACAGGACAGGGTGTGAGCACCTGCACAGAACAGGGGAATGTGGGACTCTCCATGCCGGGGCCTTGGGCTCCAAACCACTCTGGCTGGACAAGCCCCAGCTGCCACACATGTGGGATTGAGAGTGTGGAGCTGTTTGCTTGGGAGGCACTGGGGGTACACGGGGTGATGCAGCGTGGCATGACATGGCACGGCACAGCTGTGGGACAAGTGAGGAGGGAGAAGGAGTGGGAGGGAGTCGATGGGAGGGAACAAAGTTGCTGGGTACAGCCAGCGTGGGCGGCTGGGAACAGCAGGCTGGTGGGGTGGCTCATACCTGGGGGCTGCCCACACCTGGGGGGCTGCACCCCCACCTGGGACATAGCCACAGCTGTTGGTGGGCTCTGGAGGGGTGGGAGGGAAGGTGAGCGCTGGGCCGGAGCAGTGAGCAGAGGGCAGGACAGGCTTAGCCCTGGCAAGGGGGTCTGGTGGTCCCCAAAGTCCTTGGGCAGGGGGATGTAGCCAGGGCTGTCCCTGCCCTGTCTCTGTCCCCATGTGGGGCTGGGTCAGGATGAGAAGAGCTGGGTGCTGACACCTCACCCTGCTCCCAGCTCCAGAGTGTCCATCGGCATCGTCTGAGCCGCTGCAGCAGAGGTGCCATGGGGCCAGGCTGTGCCAGCGTCCTGGGCTGGCTCCTGCTGGCACAGGCGGCCCTGCAGGCCACAGGTACGTGCTGGCACACGTCCCTGGGCTTCGGAGGGTGGCGGATTTGGGGTCTGTCATGGTTCGAAGGGATGAGCTGGGCTCCTGCCACACCCTCGGTGCCCACCCGGTCTCTCCTCTGCTGCAGGTGGCCGTCCCTGCGATGCCAAGGATTTTGGGCACGGCTCGCTGGTGTGTGCCTGCAGTGCCACGTACTGCGACACGCTGGACCCCCTGGTCCTGCCGGCCCCCGGCTCCTACGTCAGGTACGAGAGCAGCAAGGCCGGCAAGCGGCTGGAGCGGAGCGAGGGGAGCTTCCAGCACAATGCCAAGACCCCAGGTACCACCCTGGCTGCCACCTGCTGTGAGAGTGCCTGTCCCACGCAGCGGGGATGGTGACACTGTGTGTCCCCACAGATTTCCATCTCACCCTGGACACGGCGCAGAGGTACCAGAAGGTGAAGGGGTTTGGTGGCTCCATCACCGACGCAGCTGCCATCAACATCCAGTCCCTGTCCAAGGATGCCCAGAACCACCTGCTCCGCTCCTACTTCTCTGAGGAAGGTGAGGCCAGGGCAGGCAACGCTGCTGGGTGGTGGGGCTGGGGTCTGGCTGCTGAGATTTGTTCTGAGGGGCTCGGGGAGCTGGACCCCCAAATACACCTCAGGGATGCCCATCACCACCTGCCCTGTCCTCAGGCATTGAGTACAACCTGGTGCGTGTGCCTATGGCCAGCACCGACTTCTCCGTCCGCCTGTACACCTACGCCGACGCCGAGGGCGACTTCGAGCTGAGGCACTTCAGCCTGACGGAGGAGGACACGCGCATGAAGGTGAGTCCTGCAGGAAGAGTCTGAGGGACTGGGTCTGCTGCCTGGGTGGGGTGGGACGGGACGGGATGGGATGGGATGGGATAGAAATGGGATTGGGTTGGGACAGGATGGACAGGGGATGAAGGGGAGCTCCTTCCTGCTGATTACGGGGGAGAGGACTCATCTGTCCATCTGGGTGGGAGAAAGGATGGGAAGGGACATGACGGGATAGGATGGGATGGGATGAAATAGGAAGGGGAAGGGGAGGGAGAGGACTCATCCTTACACCTGGGTGAGATGGGATGGAATAGAATGGGGTGGGATGGGATGGGATGGGATGGGGAAAGAGAGCACCTTCTCACCTCTGGGGAAGGGGATGACTCCTCCTGCTGCCTGCACTGCCAGCACTGGGACAGACCCGGAGAGCTCTGTGCCATCCCACTTCTCCCTAGATCCCCATCCTCCAAGGAGCCCAGGCAGTGGCCAAGCGGCCACTGTCGCTGTATGCCAGCCCCTGGACCTCCCCGGTCTGGATGAAGACGAATGGAGCGATGACGGGGAGGGGAACACTGAAGGGCAGCCCCGGGGACAAGTACCACCGGGCCTGGGCCAAATACTTCATCCGGTGAGGGCCCACGGGAGCGCGGTGGGTGCCGGGGATGCCCTGCCTGGAGCTGGGACTGGCACAGGCGCAACGGGGCCGTTCACCGTCCACCCCACGCCAGGTTCCTGGATGAATATGCCAAGCACAACCTGACCTTCTGGGCGGTGACGGCAGGGAACGAGCCCACGGCCGGTGAGATCGTCTTCTACCCCTTCCAGTGCCTGGGCTTCTCCCCTGAGCACCAGCGGGACTTCATTGCCCAGGACCTGGGCCCGGCTCTGGCCAACAGCTCCCACCGCCATGTCCAGCTCATCATCCTGGATGACCAGAGGGTGATGCTGCCCTACTGGGCCCAGGTGGTGAGTCCCCGTAGCAGCTGTCCTGACCTCACAGCCATCTCCCAGCCCTTGGCACTGGTGACCCTTTTCTCCTGCCAGGTTCTCAAAGACCCTGTGGCCGCCAGCTACATCAGCGGCATCGGCATCCACTGGTACCTGGACTTTCTGGCGCCCATTGACCTGACCCTCTCCATCACCCATCACCTCTTCCCGGACTATTTCCTCCTGTCCACGGAGGCCTCCACAGGCTCCTACTTCTGGGAGCCCAGAGTGGTGCTGGGTGGCTGGGACCGCGGTAGCAAGTACAGCCACAGCATCCTGACGGTAGGGCCTGGTGGGAGCCACGGACGCACCGGCCACCCTGGCCACCCCCTGGGCCTGCCTGTGGCTCAACACCATCCCCTGCCCCACAGAACCTCAACAACTACGTGACAGGCTGGACCGACTGGAACCTGGCCCTGGACATGGAGGGAGGCCCCAACTGGAGCAAGAACTACGTGGACAGCCCTGTCATTGTGGACAGCAGCAAGGATGTCTTCTACAAGCAGCCCATGTTCTACCACCTGGGGCACTTCAGGTGCGTTGGGGCCACAGGCTGCTGGCTCCAGGTACCACGTCCTAGGTGCCACGCTCTGACCCTGCTTGTCCCTGCAGCAAGTTCATCCCCGAGGGCTCACAGCGTGTGGGACTGGCCGTCTCCAAGAAGTGCCGCCGGTGTGACCTGGAGCACTCGGCTTTCCTGCGCCCCGACGGCGCCGTCGTCCTGGTGGTCCTGAACCGGTGAGTGGCTCAGTTCTGATCCCCGGTTAAAAGCCCCACTGACCCCGCTGAGCCCCCATCCCCTCTCGCTTTTCCCACAGCTCCCCCATGGACGTGTCCTTCGGGATCTCTGACCCGCGCGCCGGTTTCATCGAGGCTGTGGCTCCTGGCGACTCCATCCAGACGTTCCTCTGGAAGCAGCCAGCCTAGCCTGGCCACGGCCAGCAGGGGAGGGAGGTGCCAGCACGAGGAACGCGGTGCTGGTGGCAGCTTGGAGAGAAGACTCCAGTGGGGTTGGGGCTGCAGCACAGCCCCTGCAGCCCCCTGTGCCCCAGGGGACCTGTTTGACCCCAGGGCTGCAACGCCTGTGCTTTTCTAGATGTTTTCATAAAATAAACAGGTTTTCTACAAACCTGCCTGAACCCCTGACCTCCCCGTGGTGCCAGCTCAGTGGGCAGGACTACAACAGGCGCCAGAGGAGGCAGATTTGAGGCCGATGGTACCTCCTGAGCCCCATGGGTCCCACCCCTCCTCTGCCCAGGTTCTTGGGACATCCCACAGGGCTGGTGCTGCAGGGCTGCAGGGGATTGTCACCCCAAGGGCTGGCATCTCCCTCCTGTCTTCCCCTGCAGCATCCCCGGGGCAGGGAAGGGCCCAAAACTGGCAGGGCCCAGGGCCCTGCTGCAGTCAGGACACGCAGCCGGGATTTAAAGCAGAGCTCTGGCGCCGGCAGCTCCAGCTTCCCCCCGGCCAGAGCAGGCGGCTGCGGTTTCTCCTGCCGGAGCAGCCACCAGCCCCTCCAGCTAATGGGAACCGGGAGCGTGGGGCACATACTTCCTGAGTGACGTTAGAGGGGAGCGTGCTCGGGGGGGTGGAGGGGGCTGCACTGACTCATCCCCCTCCCAGTGGGGCCCCTTGAACTGGGCCAGTGTGGGGGAGGCTCTGCAGCTGGCCCAGCACCACGGCTCAGTGGGGGAGCCCCCGGCCATCGCGCCCGGCTGGAGGGCACGTGGGGCGCGTGTCCAGGAGCTCGGCCCGGGGGCGCTCGGCCACCGCAGCAGCAGGGCTGGGATGCCGGTGGCGGCGGCAGCCGGCGGCCGAACAAGCGAGGGCTGTGTGCCGGCCTGGCCCCACGCCGCCTTTCCATCCGCGCGCTCGTAAACCGGCAGCGGCCGGCGGGAACGGCAGCGCGGCCAACACCGGCAGCAGCCCCACGCCGGGTGGCCCAGGGGACCGCGGGGGCAGACGGAGCCCAGGTGGCCACCCCCGACCCCGCTCGCAGCCCACGCGGTGCGCTCCCAGCCGTGCCAGCTGCAGCAGCTCCCCGGCGCTGGCAGGCGTGGTGGAATGCAAACAGATGTCAGCGCTGGAGGGATCCCGGCTGCTGGAGCGGGGCTCCGGGTGTCCCGCTGGCAGCGGGGAATGCTCCCGGGCTGGGGACGTGTCCTGACGAGCAGCCCCGGCTGCCCTTGGCTCTGGTTTTGTGTCCCGGCTGTGCCGCTGCGCTCAGGGCAGCCGGGCTGGCAGCAGCGCGGAGGGGAGGTGCCAGCCCCACAGAACTGCTGCCCGGAGGGATGCCACAGTGGAACGATGCAGGAGAGATGTGGGGCTCAGCCCCACAGCTGTTGGGGAAGGGACGGGGGACACTGCCGAGACGCCACCGACGCTTTTAGGTCCCCCCTCTGCCCGGTCCTCAGCAAGACCCGAGGCTGGGGCGACGGGCAGAGCCACAGGCGGGACACACCGGTGCCTGCTGCAACACTCCAGCCTGGGCAACTGGGGAAACTGGGAAGGGCCTCGAGTGTGCTGGGAGTACGAGAGGGCGCAGGCGGAGAGAGGGAGGTTTATTGGTGTGGCAGGGACGCTCCCACGGAGAGGGCTGTGGTTCCTGGTGGGACGCAGAGCGGAGCGCCCGCGGGGAGCGATGCTGCCAGGCTCCGGCATAAAAACAGTCAGTTCCAGGGGCTGGGGAGGAACAGTCACATAGCTCGTCCTCATTCCTCCTCCTCTTCTTCCTCCTCCTCCAGGGCGATGGGCTGCCGGCCGGCCGGCCCCACGCCACCACGCTGGATGGAGACGATGCCGCTCAGGAAGGCGTAGCCCAGCATGGCCGCCAGCCCCACCAGCACCGACAGCAGCTGGTTGCGCCGTTTGTGGGGGTCCTCCTCTGCCTCACTGCCATCTGTGCCCGCAGCCCGAGGGGCACCAGTCAGGGGGTCACCTGGAGGGGCAAAGCAGGAGTGTGGGTGGGAACGGTCACCCTGAGACCGAGCACCAGCTGGGGACGCACCCAGGGGGACAGGTCACCCCGAGCCCGCAGGGTGAGGCGGGGGACGGCTCTCACCTCCGTCCCAGGGGAAGTAGAGGCTGAGGATGGAAGTGCAGTAGTTGCACAGGTTCTGCAGGGACTTCAGATGCTGCTGCAGCTTCCCGTTGGGCAGCTTTGCCTTCAGGAGCGGCGCCAGGCGGCTGAAGACCAAGGCGTCAAGGGAGGCCGGCCTGGGGCACAGAGAGCCGTGCCTGGGCCGCTGTCCCCACCCAAAGCCACCCAGACCCACCAGCCACCCCCAGCCCCAGCACCCCAGGGGACGGCACATGGCTTCCCCTCCTTGGGAGGGTGCCCTGTCCCCTGCAAGCCTGTTCCACCCCCAGAGCAATGCAGAGGGGCTGCAGCTCCCCTGCAGATCACGGAGGCTCAGCCCCGCTGGGGTGCGGGGGGCTCTCAGGCCCCTTCCCCTCTCCCCTTTGGCCACCTACGAGTCTCCAAAGAAAAACTTCTGGGAGCCGAGGCGCTGGGAGAGGAGTGTCAGGCATTCCCGAGCTTCCCGGTAGAGCTGCAGGAGGAGGAGGACAGAGGGTTGTCACCTGCTCAGGTACCGCCACAGTGCTCAGGGGAGCAGGAGCGGGGAACCAGACCTCCTGCTTGGATTCTGGCCTCACATGGATCCCCCAGACACCGCCAAGGACCCACTGTACCCAGACCCCACCCCTCACCTCCTTCTCCAGCTTCTCCTCATCCTCCATGTAGTCATCCCCCCACATCAGCTGCAGCCGCTCCAGGTGCCGCTTGTGCATGGCGTTGGGCAGGAAGAAGTTGAGGGGGAAGGGGATGGTTTCCGCGTACCACTTCCGCGTGTGCTCCACGTAGTTCTTTGCGTCCACCCAGAAGGTGTGGATCTGTGGTGGAGAACAACCCACAGCCCGGCCACGGCGGGGCTGCAGCCAGCGCTGCCGGCACACCAGAGCCCCTGCCTGGCACAGCCGCCCTGGAGACCACGAGGGGCTGCGGGAGCACTGCGGTCAAGGGCAGACTCCAGCCTGGGCTGCACAACCCACTGCTGCCACCTCCAAACCCCGATTCCCACCGTGCCAGGCTCCCGGGATGTTGCTGCTGGCAGCGCTCTCTGGCTCTGCTGGCACACACCCGAGCCCACCGGCACGGCTCCAGGGAGCAGAGCCCATCCTCGGCAAGCCCCCCTTCCCTGCAGCCCCCCCGAGCCTCACCAGTACTGGCAGCAGCTTCTCCTCCAGCAGGGACACGAAGGCCAGCGTGTCTGCACTCTGCGTGGCCGACAGGTCGTAGTCAGCGTTGTACTTCTGCGCAGCAAACGCAGCCACGGTTTGATCCCACGGGATGAGCCCAATCCCACCCGTGGGAGACGCAACAGAGCTCCCTCCTCCCTGAGGGGCTCCAGTACGCCCCAGCCCGGGGCAGGAGGTGCCCCAAGCTCCCCCGTACCTGTTTCCTGAGGTGTGTTATGATCTGCTGCGTTTTGGAGATGGTGCCCTCGTCCCGTGTCCTCAGCGCGGGCAGGTGCCCTGCGGGCAGGGGGAGCGGGGGCTGCAGTCGCTGTGCCACCCTGAGCGGGTGAGGGGTGCAGGGGGCTGGAATGTGGGACGGACCCCCCATGCCTGGATGAGGGGCACGAGGCAGAGGGAGAGGCACAGGCAGGGACAGGGGTGTGAGGTGAGTGGGGGACAGAGCGGTGCCGGGGAAATGGGGAATGTGCTGGGACAAAGGGGGTGTGGTGGGGAGTGGGGATGGGTGATGGAACAGGGAGAGCAATGGGGCAAAAGGTGCAGTGACACAGGGGGGCCACAGAAAAAAGAGGGGTGCAGTGAGGTAGGGGTGTGATGAGGGTGTTCAATGGGACACGAGTCGCAATGGGATGAGGGGGTGCAATGGGGCAGGGGGTGTGATGGGGCATGAGGG
>VZTD01003564.1:74732-86680 GCA_013397725.1 Rhagologus leucostigma | reverse complement strand
ACCCCCCACCGGTATCGATCGAGGGGTCACAAACCACCCCCACACCGAGACCAGCACCGGCGGGAACACGCACTCCCGAACAGCGGGACCGGCACCGGGACACAAACCCTCCCCACCGCCACCGGCACTAGCTGGGACACAAACACACCTCCCCCACACCGGGACCGTGCGGGGGGACACAAACCCCCGCTCCCCTACCGGGAACGGCACCGGGCAAGGGGACACACACCCGTCACAGGGACCGGCACCACACAAACACCACGCCCTCACCCCGCGCTCTAGGTCCGTCCCCCCTCGATACACACACGCCATCCCCCCACCGGACCGGCACAGAGCAGGGGCACCCCCCTACAAGTGACCCACACCAGGCAGGGGCCACACACACACACCGGCGCGGCATGGGGGGCAGGTCCCGCCCGGCAGCACCCGCACCCACGGTCCCGCCTGGGGTCACCTTCACCTGGAGCGCAGCCCGGGCTGAGCCCCACAGAGTGACCTCGGGGGCCCAGGGAAGAGTCAACCCTCCTTGCTGGGAGGTCTGGCTGAGGGTGTAGGATGGGAGCTGTGGGTGCAGAGTGGGGTGCTGTAGGTGCAGGACAGGGGGCTGTGGGTGCAGAGTGAGGGGCTGTAGGTGCAGGACAGGGGGCTGTAGGTGCAGGATGGGGGGCTGTGGATGCAGAGTGAGGTGCTGTAGGTGCAGGACAGNGTGGGTGCAGAGCCGGGGTGGGCACAGCGGGCACGCTGCCACTGCCTGGCGGGAGCGCGGTGCCTCGCTGTCGGCTCCCATTTGCTCCGACATGGATCCATCCGTGTCCCGGCCGGCGCGCGACGCTTCGCCGCGTGTTGTGAAGCGATAACTCAGCCGCATTTGCAAAACAACTTTCCTCTTGTTTATTCCATAATGATCCATTGATTGTGGGTAATGTTGCATGCCCTGTGCCGCAGCAGGCGCGGAGCGCTCCCCTGGCACGCGGCAGGGGCTCCGGCAGGCGCCGGCACCGCGACCCGAGAGCGGCTGTGGCTCCCGCAGCCGAGGGATCGTGCGGGCCTGGGCCGTGGGGCCGGGTGCCCCACATCCCACCCGCATCCCACCTGCATCCCAGCCTCTCCCCACGCCCTCGCTCCCAGGGACGGGGGACTGGCTGCTTTTCTCTCATCCTCCCTGGTTGTGGCCAGGCCTGACATCATCCATAATGACAGTGTGAGGCCTCTGTTCCCGGGACGCCGGCGCTGCCGTGGCTTGTGCAGGGGAGCACCTGCTGGGAACACCCCTGGCATCCCAGAGCTGGAGCGTGGCACGTGCAGGCCACGGGGATGGGTGCAGCCCATCGGTGGTGGGAACCGATCCCGTGGTCCCGGCATCGCCCTGGTACGGCCCCCTCCACGTCAGGGACAGGCTGTGCCTGGGGAAACCAAGGCAGGGAGCAGTGACGGGGGGAGGGCTGGGCAGCCCCTGGTGCTCGAGCCTTGTGCTGGCCCTGCCAGGGGGGCATAGTGAGCCTCCTGGAGCACCATGCCGGATCCATCCCGTGGCACTGGGATGTGGTACCCAACTGCATTGGCCAAGGGGCTCCCCCGTCCCATGTGCCATGGCACCAGCTCTGGAGCAGGGCCACCAGGACACACAGAAGGGGCTAGGAATGAGGCCATGTGGACACACCGAGACCCAGTGTCACCACCATGCCTGGCCCACAGCACTGGCAGAGGAGCAGGAGTGGAGAGACAAGCACGTGTCCCCTGCTGGGGACAGTCTGAGGGACAAGCTGCGGCTAGAGGTGCCCCACTACCTCCCGCAGGACACAATGGTGGGGCACAGGGTGGGCAGCACCCTGGGCAGGGTGGGTGCCCACCCGCAGTGACACCGGGAGTGCCAGCAGTGGTGCGCACGTGGTGCACATGGTCATGGTCACGGCACCTGGGAGCAGGTGACAATGGGCTGGGATTGGTGCCCAAGGTGGCAGGACAAAGGTGAAGCCGTTTCACGGTGTAAACATCGCTGGTGCTCCGTGTGGGGCAGGTGGGGCCGGCCAGAGGCCGCCGAACTCGTGACAAAATGTTTATGGTTTCTCGGCTGGGGACACCCGGGAGTGCCCCGGCCCCTGACCGGGCTGACGTCACCTGTGCAAGGCTGGGGGAGGAAGAGGAGCCGTCCGGTTCGTGGCCGGGAGCGAAGGCCGTGGTGACGCCCGGTGCCAGCTGCGTGCAGCCCGGCAGGTAGGCATGGCAGGTAGGCATGGCCCGATGCCAGCCTGGTGGGGGCAGAGCCGCAGCCCCAGGGCTGTCCAGCTGTGCCAGGACCTCACGCCTTTGGGCAGAGAGCCCTGACTGGGCAATGGAGCTGCCCTGAGGTGAGGCAGAGCCTTGTGCCACACGGCTGCTCCTGGCAAACGTCCCCTGCCTGGGTCTGCTGCCAAGGCTGTGGAACCCCAAAGTATGCAAGGGGCACCCAAACTTCAGCACTGGGGTCCCAACAAGGGCCCACCGCTTGACTTGGGGTGGCTGGGCTTGGCAATCCACTCTACCAGCACCCCAGAAGACTCCTGGTGGGTCTGGGCTGTCCCGCTGTGCTCAGCCCTAGGGCATGAAGCAGACCTGAGCCAGGTGGCTGGTGCCCACCGAGCCATCAGTGGTGCCATGTGTGCACAAAAAGCGGTGCCAGGGTCAAGGCAAGTGGCAGGAGGGATCCTCCAGGCAGAGCTCTCCGTGCCAGGGTGATGACTCCAGCTCTTGAACCCCCCCCAGGGCACTGGCCACCTGAGCTGTGCCACGCTCACTATGCCACGTGCCACCAGCATGGCACCGCACCGGGACAGGGTGGCCAGTCCCTGGCAATCAGCACCTGGCCGGATGTGGCCTTTGGCAGTGGCGGTGGTGCTGCACCAGCCACACCGTGCCCACCCAGCCCTGGGTCAGCAGGCAGCTGCCAGTGGCACCTCAAGACCGCGGGAGGGGGTCCATGGCAGGGACCTCAGCCCCACGTCGGGCCAGGCCTGTCGGAGCACGGGGGGGGCGTGGGGAAGCCGGCGCCTGCTGGGAGCGCTCCCAGGACCCGTCTGACGGGTTCGTCGGCTCTTCCCGCACCCGGACAAGCCCGGGCCGGCGGGACACCCAGCCACCGCCCAGCAGCGCCTGCTGGGTGGGGGAGAGCGGCTGCCCTGCCGCCACGGCTGTGCCGATCCCCTTCCCCGGGAATCCACACCGGGAGCGGGGCCGCAGCCCCTCATCCCGTGCTGCCCTGTGGGGAGAGTGGCTGTCCCTTCCCTGGGGGCACTGAGCCCCCCAGCCCCGCACGGCGCAGGGTCAGGAGCCCACGGCGGCTCCCGTGTGCCTGTGGGTGCTGTGGGAGTCCGGGTGCCCCGGCAACACCCCCTCCTTTAGATGTGACCCCATCCCCAGGCACAACCCAGCCCCCCCACATCCTCTTGGCTGGAGGCACTGGGGGGGAGATGAGGGCCTCCCCCATCCCGCAGGAGCCGCCAGCGCGTGCCAGATCCCCCCCAAAACAGGCAGGAGCCGGCATGCCCGGCAGAGCCAGACGCGCCGGGGGGAGGGTGATGCCGGAGTTCCCGTGGGGCTGCAGCACCTCATGTCTGCTCACTCTGCGCAGCTGGTGAGGATGGCAAGGAGGGCTCTCCTGCCCCCCGCTGCTCCCAAACACCACCCCAGCACCCCCAGGGCTGCGTGCCAAGGGCCCCCCGCGCTGCCCTTACCTGCAGGCGCTCCTGTGCTGTCCGTGCTGCATTCCTGTGGGAAGCACCGGGTCCCTGCCAGATGCTCCCTGTCGGCGCTGGGGGGGTCGGTGGGGAGCAGAGGCGGTGGTGGGGAGCACCCTGCATCCCCCTGCCAGCGGTACCGAGCCCGTGGCTGGAGCTGTTGTGCCTGGCAAGGCGGGTGGCACGGCGGAGGTCAGCCCTCTCCTGAACGCCTGTCCCGGCCGGAGCCCCCCCGGGAGGACCAGAGCCCCTCCGAGGGCTGGAAGTGCTGCACGCCACCGTGACAGGGCTCCGTTTTTTTATCCTTTTATTATTTTTTTTTATAGACTAAGAGCAGAATATGAAAATCACCAGCCAAAGCACTTGAAAAAAAGATCGAGAATGTTTTTTTTTGTTTGTTTTGTTTTGTTTTTTTTCCCCAAAAAGTGTCTGTGCGTTTGCATAGGTCGGGTCTTCACGGAAGACGAGGAAAATCCAACACGTTCGACTATGTACAAGCCGGCCCGGGGCCGGCGCCGCTGCCTATGGTACAGTATAGATATATCTCTGTAGTCGCTCTCTGTACAGTATGTATAGATCTATATGGGTATGTACAGACTGCCCGGCCCCGGGGGTCCCTGCTCCCACCGGGCTCCCCCGCCTGGCGCTGCCGCCCGGCCACGGGGCAGCCACGGGGCACCGGGGGGGCTACGGGCAGGACCCCGCGCCCCGGGACGGTGTCGGCGGAAGGTGCAGCGCACCCAGCCGCATCCCTGCGGACGTGGCTGCGATCCGCTGGCGGGATGAGAGGCGAGTCCAGCCGGATCGGTGCGTGCCGTGATCCCTGCCCCGCGGGGCAGCTCTGCGGGCGGCTCTCCGGGCAGGGGGTGGTGGTCCCGCGGTGGTTGCCCGCTGGGTCTCACGAGGGGCAGCAGGTCGGGGGGGCCGCACTCGGTGGAGCGGCGCTGGCCGGGCCCCCGCGGGCGCCGGGAGCTACGAGGCCAGCAGCGTCATGAGGAAGAGCGCGGCGGCCACGGCCAGGGGCAAGTGTTCCCGCTTGGGGCTGGTGCCGCTGATGCTCTTCTCCAGCTTNTTCTGCGGGGAGGAGCGAGAGGGTGAGGAGGGCAGCGGGGCGGCCCCGAACCCCCACCCCGTGGCTGGGGCAGCCCCAGGGGCGGCGGCGGGGGGCGGGGGCACGGCGCTGTGGGGCCGGGGGCTGTGCCTGACTCACCCAGATCCTCGATCTTCACCTCGGGCCGCAGGGTGAACTGGGGCAGGGTGGGCGCCAGCTTCTCCCCGGAGTGCGACGCTGTGGAGGGAGAGAGGGGACGGGGGTCACGCTCCCTGGACGCCCTGCACCGCAGCTTTTCCCCCCAGGAGGGATGGGGGACCCGCCGGCTGGCCACGCCGCCCCCGCTGGCCCACAGCCCCCGGGGTGGGCACGGGGGTACTTACTGGAGGCGCAGCAGACGAACACCTTCATCTTCAGGCAGGCCCGGCGGTGGTTGTGTGTCGGCGTGGCTGCAAGGCAAGAGCGTGCTGAGAGGGGCTCCATGGCGGTGACCCCAACCCCAGGCACCCCGAGGCTTGATGGGTCTGTGCAGAGGGGGGTCTGATCCTACTGGGGTGTGTGCTCTGGGCTGGGGGAATGCAGCAGCACCCCAAATCCTGCACCTGCACCCGAATCCTGCACCAGTGCCCCGTACAAGCACCCCAGTCCTGAACCATCAGCCCCCCAACCTGGCACCAGAATCCGGCACCAACACCTCAGTCCTGCAGCAGCAACCCCTGAACTCTGATCTTGCATCAGCACCCTGCATCCTACATCACCATCCCCCAGCACCCCGTCATGCACCGGCATCCCCATCCAACCTTCCTCCCATCTTTCCCCACATCCCCATCTCTCCCCCACATCATGCACCCTCCCCGCCCCCCTTGCTCATTCAACCCCTCCCAGACCTTCAGGTGCCCAGTCTTGGGGGGGGAAACAGCTGCCCAATTTTGGGGGTGCGGGGGAACCAACCCAGGGGGTCCTCCCTGGGGACATGGAGGGTCCCAGCTGGGTGGGGGGCGCATGAGAGGACCCATCTGGGGCTGTGTGGCTGTGTGGGGGTCCCGCCCCGGCGCCCCACGTACATATGTAGTAGTACTCCTGCCCCGCGCGGAACTCGTAGCCCAGTGAGAAGGCGCTGTAGCGCTGGAACTTCTCCGAGAACTTGATGGGGCTGTGGGGCGCGTGGGGCCGGTTGCACTCCCAGCGCTTGAAGCCCTGGCTGGTGTTGCAGGTGCGGTACCCCTCCGCGTTCACCATGTACAGCACGTACTGCTCCAGCCGGTGCTCGGGCACCGAGGCGTTGTAGTGCGGGCAGTAGATGTCCAGGTAGTCGTTGACATTCACCTGCACCGTGTAGCCCTCCCGCCGCAGGCTGCAAGGGAAAGCAGGGACGGGAGGTCAGGAACACGCCCTGCACCTCCCCAGACAGCGTTCCCCTCCTCCAAGGGGACCCAGAGGCTGGGCAAGGGCCAGGTTGCCGCGAAGGCTGGAACTCTGGGAACGGTGATACCCCCTGTTCAGCCTCTGTCTGGAGCCCCCGACAGCGGTGGGACCCCTGCACAACCTCAGCCTCACGGACCCGTGGAGCAGAATCACCATCCTGGAGGGCAGGGGTGGACCGGGGCAGGGGGACAGGCGCTGCTGGGGACGGGTGGCAAGCCACCCGCACAGAGCAAGAGCACGGGCACACGAGACGGCGCTTCTGGGTCTGCCGGGAACGTGCCGACATCCTCAAAGAGGAGACGGACACAGCACGACGGACAGACAAGACCCAGAAGGGCATCGGGATCCCACAGGCACCGGGGTCTCCACGGGACACAGTCCCTGGGCGTGAGGGGGACCCCGGCATTCCCTGGCATTCCCCGGCATTCCCCACTTCCAGCAGCCTGGAGCCGACCCACCGCTGCCGCCCACCACGGCCCTGGCACGCGCCGCAGCTCGGAGCCAGGATTTCTCACCCTGCTCTGGCTAATCCCGTTAGTTCGTTAATGCCGTAAAGGGTGGCCCTGGGGGAGCCTCATTTACATTGATTAGGAGCAGCAATCCCCTCAGATCCACTCAGGAGAGGCTCCGCTGGCTCCTAATCCGCGCCCGGCGGAAATCCCGGCCGCGGTAATCCTCGCCGCCGCGCTGACCCGCTGCTCCTGCCAATTAATTACCACCCGGCGCTGGCTCGGCACCGAGCCGCCGCGGCGGCACCGGACCCTGACCGGACCACGCTCCGCCGCCCTCTTCAGCGCTGCCTCGGGGGTCCCTCGCACGCGTCCCGCAGGACACGGACCGCAGCATCCCGGCACACGCGGCCTAGCCCCCCTGTGGAGCTCCAGCTCACGGCGCATCGCTCTGGATCACGGCCCTCTTCCCAGCTCTCAGGGCAAACCCCAGACCGTGAGCCCCCAGCGCACCACCCCGGGTCCCCTCGGCCTTGAAGGGGGGTCCCGCCACCCCTCCTGGAGCCGAGCGGCTCCCTGGGTCTCCCCGGCAGGGCTGGGCAGGCAGCGGGCAGGGCTGCGCGTGCAGACGCCCCACCCTGCACCACCGCCCCCGGCGCTGTTTGGGGAGCCCCGGCACCGTGCCAGCGCCCGCGGCACCCGGAGCCGAGCGCCGGAGACAGAACCATAGCGGGACGCGGTGTCGGGCGGCAAAGGGGGGCCCAAGAAGCGCCGCCTCGGGCACCGGGGGGCAACGGGGGGGGGGCTGACGGCAGAACTCATCACCCGTGGGACAGGGAACGCAGCCCCACGCGGCCCCTCCCTCGCTGCGCAGCCGCTATTCCGCAGCCCATCCCGGCACCCGCCGGCAACTGCTCCGCCGGGAAGGTGCTGAGGCAGCCACCCTTGCTGAGCGGGCGCCGGGACCTTTCATCTTCCCCCTTTGATGTGGTGGGAAGGGGGGCGGGGGGAGAAAAAGGCTTGTTATTAAAGAAATGGCCCCGAGGAGAAAATTGCAATTAACTCCACGCGGGACGCAGAGCCGGGACGCCAGCGTACCCCAATACCAGCTGCCCCACACTGGGGCGGGCACCGGCAGCTGGGGCTCCCCGCGGCCGGGCTGTGGCTGTGCCGTGGGACAGAGACACTAGAGGAAGCGTCACACGTGACACTCTGTCATGGGGTGCTGGGAGCGGTAACCCCCCATTCCCTTGTGGCACCCAGCACCGAGGCACAGTCCCCCGGGACCCCACGCTGGGGCTCGTTAAAGCCACGGCTCATTAAGAAGTGTGGCTGCTGATAAACAGCCTCGCTAACGAGGCACCGAGGTCTCCCTCGGGCTGGGGGACACCAGCACCCGTGGCAGGGTACAGGAGCCCCAGGTGGAGAGGCAAGGGCCCCGTGGTAGTGAATCCCACGGACATTGCCAGCTGCCACGGCATGCCGGGAGCCCACAGGCATCACCATAAACTGGGAGCGGCTGGGGGACGGCCCCATCTGGGGAGAGCCACAGGGCCACCACAGCTCCAGGCACATCCAGGAGACCCTGGTAGCAGTTTTGGCCGCAACACTCTGCCCCTTCCACGCTTGCCTCCTGCACAGTCACTGCAGAGCAGCTCCTCATGCAGCTGGATACCCCCAAACCTGGCAGCCCCTGCAGCGCCATTGCCCAAGTGCCCCAAGATCTGCTGACAGCACCATCCGGGGAGCCCGTGGGCCTCGGTTTGGGGTGGAAAGGTAGGAACAGACACTCTGAGAGAGGGACTCTGCCTCCTTTCTCACCGGGACCCATCCCAGAGCAGGCATGGGCTGCCTGGTCCCCGCCAACTCCGCAGCCATCGGGAAGCACCAGCAACCAGGGTCGGGGTGGACCCTCGATATCGCGGACTCCAGCAGCCGTGGCGTGGCCGGTGGGGAAGGTGGGCTCTGGCAGTGCCCGAAGGGTTAAGTGCGGGAGGAGAACGGGCAGCATCACTTCTGCACGACTGCGTTTGTAGAGCAGGGCTTGGCGAGGCGGTGGTACCTTCCAGCAGCCTGTCACGCTGGGCAGATGGATGTCCCCTGGCAGCACCGGCCCCGGGCTCGGTGCCCACCGGCCCGGCACCGGAGGGACCCTGGTGGGACCCTGGCTACCTGGCACACCGCAGCCACCGGTGAGCTGGGCGGCCGCTCTGCTCCCATCTGCTGCCATAAATTCCGGCTGCGTGCCGCACACTGGCTCCCACACTGCTGGGGAGCGCCTGGTGCACTGCAGCACGCCCCGGCAGCGGTGGCACGGCGGGGACCAGACCCCTGTCTGGACCCCCACACTGCGGAGACTCATTCCCGTGGTGCTGGAGAGGCCTGGAGGGCGGCAGAGCCGGAGCTGGGCTCAGCACCCCACATTGGTGGTGCCAGCGGTGAGGAGCAGGGCAATACGGGGCGTCCTCCATGCGGTGATGGCGTGGTGCCCCCCAGCACTGGACAGCCCCCAGCACAGCAAGGCTCTTTGTTTGGCTCCAGCGGCTTCGTCCTTTTGGCGCATCCGGGGCCCATCCATCACCCAGGGAACAAAAAAGTGCCATTGATTTACGAGTCCCCTTCCCGTCACCCCGCACCACAGTGAAGAAGCAGAGGCGCATCGACCACTGCGGCCGGTCCACCCCGACGGACGGAGGGACAGACAGACCGACCATCCGCCCACACCCACCGCTCCGCTGCGGGGGAGGTGGGGGGCTCAGCGCGGCCCCCCCGTGCCAGCCCTCCCCACGCAGCCAGCGCTGCACAGTCACGGCGCCCAGACGGCCACGCACACGCGCGCTGGCTCGGCAGACAGCGCCTGCGACGCAGCCCACGCACGCGGGTGGCACCGAGCCACAGCACAGCCCCCCCGGCCTCGCCTGGCGCAGCCGCAAGGCGCGGGCGCTAACGGCATCGCCGGCACACGGTGTCCCCGGGGCCACCTCCCTGCGTGGGGAATTGGGGCTCCGGGGGGGAGGGGGGTTGTTGGAAGGCGGGGGCTGCTCCCCACGTGGAGGGACCGGGGTGCCACCGGGCAGCAGCAAGGTGACAGGCACAGCCGTCCCCAAGCGTCCCGGGACTCCAGCAGCACCCTACAGGTGCCCCCAACACCCCCGTCGCTATCGACGGCCATACAATCCCTGTAATCCCGGCTAAAGCCGGCACCTTCCCGTGTTGCTAACAAGATCAATGAGGTTTCTAATTGGGTTTTAATTAAACCATCAATCTGCAACCGGTGACTCAATTACCAGCCCGGGCAGGAGCAGGTGGCCCCGGCCCTGTTGCACCCCGACACCGCGGACGCTTCTCCCACGGGAACGCCGGCCGCGCTGCCGGGGCTCGGTGCCGCCCAGCGCCGTGACTCACGGGGCACGGCACGCTCTGCCCGTGGGCACCCGCTGCTGCCAGAGCCGCGGCGAGCACCTGTGGATGGGTGGATGGCTGGGATCTCCGGGTGCCCCGGGGACCAGCCTGGAGGGCAGAGCCGTGGGGTTGGGGCTGGCTGAGCCCCCCCAGCCAGCCTAGGGATGCCAAAGGTGGTGTCATCGGTGCTGTCCCTACATTCAGCCCCACACGTGGGCACGGAACTGCCCCTGCTTGGGCACAACTGCCCCGCACCCCACAGCACCTCTTGCTGGATGCCCCCAGACCCGCCGGTCCCTCCCACTACGGGTGACTCCGTCCTCAGCCCTGCGGGTGCCGGAAGATGGGATGGGGGGATCCGGCCAGGCACAGCCCCGGTGTTGGGGTCTGGCTGCTGCAGAGGAGCCTGGGCCCCTCCAGACCTGCTCTGCGGGGACGCGGTTCCTCTCCTGCGTGAGATGCTCCCCAGTGAGCCTGCTCCGCGGTGGGGCTTTCCAGAGCTCGCTCCAGCCCTCTCCAGAGCCCACTCCAAGCCTCTCCAGAGCCCTCTCCAGCCCTCGTCGCCTGCGACACAGCCTCGGCCAGATAAAAGCCACCTTGAAGAGGTGAGCGTGGCGGCAGTGCCGGTGCTGGGGGGGCTGCATGAGCTCGGGGCCTGCACAGAGTGCCAGATTAGATAAATTATGGGGGGATTACCTCCATTACCTGCACACAGGTGGGCTCTGACCCCCGCATCACCACCAGGGCACCCTGTGTACCCCATCTCACAGCACCCCCTGCTCTGCCCCCTCCACGGCACTCAATGCCCTTAGTACGAGCATCCTCAGTCCCCACACCGGAGTCAGTGGCACAGCGTGGCACACCCCAACCCACTCTGGGGTGCTTCTTGGGGTGCAGCAGTGTCGGGAGCGCTGGCCATGTCTGTGCCTGTGAACAGGGACAAATTGCTGTCCCCATCTTGGCATCTGGGACACCCAGCAGGGAGGTAGCCTCCACCAGCACCAGCATGCCAGGGCCCGGCTCAGCTGGGGACACTCCAGGAACCCCTGGCCTTGCTCAATGGGTTACCCCAGGGTCACAGGCCCCTCAAAAGCTGGTGCTGAGTGGACGACTGTTCTGCACCTTTGTCCCGTGCCACCAGGCCTATTCCCGGCAGGACTGGGGAGTGGAGGGCAGGGACGAGTCAAGGGTCATCCCACACCCCCAGGGCTCACTGGCTGCCACCAGTGGAGGTGATGGGACAGACGGACGGAATGCACAGCTGGACCAACAACCAGGCCGAGCAGCAGCAGGATCCGAGGATCCCACCTTCACACCTCCCCTGGGCTTTGCCAACACACCCCAAACCCATGGCACGAGGGGTGCTCTGCCCGCTTGGTGACCCTTCCCGGCCTCCTGGCACCCCCAGCCATTCCTTGTGTGGCCAGGGGGGTGAGCTACCACCAGCCCCCTGCTTCCCAAGGCGCCGTCGGGACCACAGTGGGCTCTGTGGGTTGCTCCCTGGGTTGCCCCTCGTCCTGTCGTCCCACCGAGGGCAGCAACAGCATGTAGCAAGTAGCACAGCAGCAGACACAATAAATTTGTGGGGTGCCCGGTGCAGCCCCCAAGGAGAGGCCACAGCCAGCAACCCCCTCCTCCCCGGAGAGCCCCGCAGGGCCGCGCTGGGCTTGTTTATGGCTCCACTTGCAGCAGGGTTGCTGGGATTTGCAGGCTGCGGCCCAGGGAGCCTAATTCCCCCCATAATTTATCTAATCCAGACACTTTGCCGTGCGGCTATAATTGCGTCCGAGCTGCCGCACTGCCTAACAATAAATATCAGCTCCAGAGTCCCTGGGACACGGCTCTGCCGCAGCCGCCCCCACCGCGCCGCCCATGCCCTGAGCCGGACGCTCGCGGCCGCGCCAGACA
>VZTD01003564.1:62813-73071 GCA_013397725.1 Rhagologus leucostigma | reverse complement strand
GGGCTGCGGGTCCCCGCGGGTGGGGACACCAGGGCCGGGTCCCAGTGAGACCCCAGTGTCAGCAGGAGATTACACAGGTGCCCCCACCCACGGGGGGTCCTGGTGAGATTCCGGTGGCACATGGTCTTCTCGGGACCCCTGTGGGTGGAGGCTCCCACGCCTGTCCCACCGGGATCAGGTGCCACTGGGATCTCCCTGGGACACCCACAGGTGGGGTCATCAGAGCTGGGACCCACCGATATTGGGGTGTCCCTGGCTGGGAGCTCTGGGCCTCGGGGCACCAGCCCCTGTGGGTCAGTGTTGCACAGGAGGGAGCCGTGGGTGGGGGGCTCAGGACCCCAGAGGATCCTCATGCTGCTGCTGCCAGTGCCATGGGGGTCACAGG
The DNA here is from genome assembly GCA_013397725.1 of Rhagologus leucostigma. Taxonomy (NCBI): domain Eukaryota; kingdom Metazoa; phylum Chordata; class Aves; order Passeriformes; genus Rhagologus; species Rhagologus leucostigma. Next base: position 72,686 of record VZTD01003564.1, on the reverse strand, counting down.
TATTCGCAGAGGGGTTTGGCCGCCCTGGAGGCACAGGTGTGGGTGGGAGGGCGTGTGCCCGTGTGCCAGGACAGCCCGGCTACCGAGGAACACAGACGCAGTGCCAGGCTCTACTGCCTGCCCTGACCTCCCTCAGGAGCCAGCACTTGGCCAAGTGCCCACCCACACGGCCAGGCCCTTGTTCTTCCCACACCACAAGGGTTCGTGGGGTGGAGGTTCCTGAGGGGAGCCGCAGGGGCTGTGGGCACTCCCCTGGGTGCTGGTCCCCGCTGCCCATGTGGGGACTGAGCTGGGTGCCAGCTCCCACTGCCCGTCCTCGGCGAGATCCCTTAGCAACTGGCGTGCAGCACCGCCCGGCAGAGCTGAGTGCCAGGTGATCAGCACCCTGGCACACGTGTGCACACACACGGGCGTGCTCGCACTGGCGCGGGCACACGCAGCTCACCGGGCACACGCAGCTCGCCCCCGGCTCCCACGCGGGGCCGTGCCGAGCGCGTGCACATCACCAGCACTGGCCCGGCGGCCTCTGCCCAGCAGTGCCGGTGTCGCGCATCACCTGGAGCTTTGGCAGCCTGAGGAGCTTGTGAATGAAACCAGGAGGCTCCCGAAACCGTGGCTGGGCTTGCTGAGCCGGCCCGAGCTGCTCCTGCCAGGAGCTATCTCGCTGGCGTGGTGAGCGTGGCCAGGGTGGTGCGGTGCCAAATGTCGTGTCCCCACGTTCCCGGTGGGCCTGGTGACTCCCAGGCCTGGGCAGGTGCCACAGTGTAGGTGCCCCGGTGCTGAGTCTTGGGGGGTCTCCTGGCTCCCCAAAGCTTTGGGAGGAGCTCAGCGTGGGAGGAGAGCCACCCCATTTCTTCTCAGGCTCCCTTTGGCCATGTGGGCATGCCCCAGCCCATCGAAGGGGACGAAGATGATGATGGGCAGGGCCCCTGGTCCCACTCAGCAGTGTGGGAGACCCAGTGCTGTGATGCCCGATGCCGTGGCTGTGCCCCAGCCCCCATTCCCCATCCATACTGGTGGCACTGGGAGCCCAAGCCCTCGCCGGAGCCCTGCTGGGAAGGGGGAGGGGGCCAGCGGAAGGGCCCGGAGGACCAAAAAAGCCTCTATTAATTATTCATCCGAAGAAGTGAAGTGAAGAAAACACAACACGTGTGGAAAAGGGCTCCGGCTGCCTGGGGGTGGGAGCGGGGGAGCTCTGGGGGGGCCGCAGGGGCTGGGGCACTCCGGTGCCGGAGTGCGGTGGCAGCGGCAGCGGTGGCATCCCGGGGTGCTGCACACCTCTGGGAGGACCCACGGCACCGCGCCGCCACCATGGAAACGCCTTGGCTCGGCAAACCCATGGCAACACCCACCTCCACATGGAAACCCCCCGCTCATGGCAACGCACGCACCGCCGTCAGCACCCGCACAGCGCCGTGCTCGCCGCGGGGGTCCCCCCCACCACGGCACACCCCTGAGCAGGGCCACAGAGGGATGTGCCGAGTGCTCTGGCAGGGACGAAGGGACCCTGGTGGCAGAAGGCGGCCCCGGAGCACCAGGGTGTGCGCTCGCGTGCGGGTGTCAGCACCCACCAGGAATTACACAGAGAGGGGGCTCGCCTGGGTTTTGCCACAACGGGATACGGTGTCTGCGGTGGGATGGCCGGGGGACACAGCCAGGTGGCTTTGCTCTCGAGAGGACACGAGGCCTTGAGCTGTCTCAGGAGAGCTCGGGCACGGAGCAGCCCTGGTTCCTCGCTCTTCCCGTGCCCCTCTGTCTCCTCCACCCTGTGCCTGTCACACTGAGGACCGGCGGCTTTTGGCGTCAAAGCGGTGGGGGAAGCCTCCCACCTGCGATCCATGGGCACCGAGGGGCCGGGGCGCGTGCCCGGCGGGGCAGGGGACCCGCTTCGCCCGCCTTGGTTAATATTTAACCGCGGCTTCCTGTGACAGAATGTCGCAACCGCAGAGCAGAGCCGGCATTCAATAAATCATCGCGCCGGGCTGGGAGCTGGGCTGGGGGAGTGGGGGGGCAGCGCCCAGCCGAGCGAGAGGGGGAGCCAATAAATAATTCATTAAATAAATAAACATGGCGAGAGTGCAGGGAGGAGGCAGGAGTGTAACCAAGAAAGGGCTCGGTGAACGCGGGCATGAAATATTCACCAGCCACACCTACCAGGCCCCAACGCGCTGAGCTCAGGGCTCCCGACCCGCCCGCGGGAGCCAGGTGCCGGCACGTGTCCAGCCAGACACGGCAAGAACACGCCAAAGGCATGCAGGGCGGATGTCCTGGGCTAGGGAGCAGGTAGCCGGCAGTGCTGGCACGGCCATGTGGAGATGAACTGTCCTGGCTCCCGCCAGCTTCTCCTGGCAGCGTTTGGGGCAGCGCCTCGCAGCCCCACACCGGTGTTCGGGCACGGGTCTGTCCCGCCAGGCTGGCACTCCTGGGGCACGCTCAGCACACACCGTGTGCCCACTGGCTCCCAGCCCCGCTCCTCCCTGCCCCTTCCCCTTTATATCCCGTGCCAGTAGTTAAATTTGAATGAAGCCTCACGGATGGCTGCGCTGCGCCAGCGCCTCGATGAGAGCCGGGCGAGCATCGCCTCGGGGAGGGCACGGGGTCTGAGCCTTCCCATTTCCCAGGGAGAGGGGGGAAGACCCAGCTCTGGAGGAGTCCTGGGGGACATCCTGAGGCTCGGCTTGGGCGCGCTGGCAGCGTGGACACAGGGCGGGTGAAGATGGGTGGCCGTGCCACCAGCCACCAGGCCAGCTCCCTGGTGAGCCACGGGTCCAGGCAGAGCAGCCTCTTCCCAGAGGGACCAGACGTGAGCCCTACTGCGCAGAGGGGCATGGGAGCGATTCGTTAATTAGCACCTCAGCGGCCTGAGCTAATTTACGTGGAGCTGGATTTTGTGGGCTTGCAGAGGAGGGTTAGTTGCCACCTCAGCACGGGCCACCAGTGAGGGAGCAGCGGTGCCAGGCGGCAGCGCCAGGGCCGTCAGAGGAAATCAGCTTCCTCGTGGAGCCGCGGGATGAAGCCGTGAGTGGTTCCCAGCCCCGGCGCTGGGGCTGCTCCCGCTGCCCGGCGGGAGGAAGCTGCAGGGTTCCTGCCCTGGGCGCCAGACGCCTGCTTGCCGGAACCCTGGCTCCAGCAGGCTCCGCTGTGCCAAATCTCACCCGCCCTGGGTGTGTGGGCACCCAGAGGTGCCGGCTGGGAGGTGAGAGCCACCAGCTCCTCACGGCTCCCACGGCCAGCAGCCACGGTCCCGATGGTGATCCCAGGTCACCGCACGGTGCAGCACAGCCACGCACACTCCCACTGTAGCCCACCCTGGGTGCTGGGCTGCTGTGCCAGGCAGTGCCGCGGTCCCGTGTGTCCCCGGTGCCACATCCCTTGTCCCAGCAGCCCACACGCCGGCGGCGGAGGTTACCTGGCAGGAAGCGCCTGAGTCAGCAGCCGGCACCGGGTGACTCAGCCGGCTCCTCTCCTCGCCTCCCGCATGGCAACCCTCCCTCCTGGCCTCAAGATCACTCCAATATCATCCGCCAGTGGCAGCCCCGGCCTTGCTCCCAGCCCCTGCTGCTCTGACACGGCCGCGGCACGGATGTGCTGGAGGGTGTGAGGGCCGTGCCGGCTGGGAGGCTTGGGCAGGGCGGGCACGGTGGGGGCTGGCACCTGGCCCCCCTGCAGCCACAGCTCCCTGGGGAAGGGACAAGGACGCAGAGGTGGGTTTGTGGCTGCCAGCCCCAGAACTTGGCTCACCACTGGCCCTGGAATGTGCTCTGCTCATCCCGGCCACGCCACCCTGGTGTCCCCTGTGAAGTGTCGTGGTGTCTAAGTGACGTTGATCTGATGAAGGAGTGACAAACAGCATCGATATCCCACCATACGTAGATCATGCCACAATCAGCATCTGAGAGCACTGGCAGAGGTGGCAGTGAACCAGGAGGTGCCAGGCTGGGGGTGCCAGGGACAGATCCACAATGTGCTGTGCCCAGAGTTGTCCCCTATTTCCTGCCCTGACCCCGCAGGTGATGGTGCCAGGGGACCTGCAGTCCCTCAGGCCCCATTGAGGGCTGGGCATGGGCACAGGTGCCCTAGGAAACACAGGAGCCATCCTAGTGACCCCAGCTGGCGCTGAGCTTGGCAGTGTGGGCTCTGCCCCACCAATGGGTCACCAGCATTGCCCACTTGCCCCTTGGGAACAGCCCATCCCCATCCATCCCAGGCAGGGGCCACGGACACGGGTGACCGTCCCCAGGGAGAGGGGCCGGGTGACACCGTGCCCCTGCCGTGCTGTGCCCTTGGTGCTGGGCAAAAGAGCAGGGAAACAAAGGAGCCGATAAGCTGGGGGGGCAGGGGAGGACTGGGGCTAAGCGTGCAGGCGCAGGAGATTTCAGGGCCTGAAATATTCATCAGGGCTGATGCGGTGCCTGCCGTCACGCCGGCCGTGAGCGATGGCACGGGGGGGCTTCAATAATGCATTGCTTGGAAATGGCTCACGAGAGGGGCTGGGGGCACAGCGAAAATGGGGGGTCCCTCTGCTGGCTGCAGTCACCCCAGGTCTGTGCTGCTGGCAGAGTGACACTGCGGCGCTGGGAGCTGGGTGGTGGACAGGGGACAGAGCAGGAGGTGCTGGTGGCACCACCAGGGATGGCCAGGAGAGCACCAAAAGGTGCTGGTGGGCATGGGGTGACCTGTGCTGCTGGCACCCACCACCCGAAGGGGTGGCAGAGGACCCTGGGTGGGTGCAGTGTCCCTGCAGCCTGGCAGTGGGTGTCCGGTTGCTCCGTCTGGGCTGGGTGGGGGTGCCATGCCCGGGTGTGAGCACTGCCCCGTGCCCCCCACGCAGGGCGTTGCTGTCGCAGCCACCTCGTGCTCCTGTGCTCAGTAATTCAGTGCATCGATCCGCCTGTGCTGCGCTTGCCTCTGGCCACAGCCTGGCCACACCAGCCAGTCCTGCCAGCTGCTGGGACTGGCCCGTCCTGTCCCTGTCTCTGTCCCTGGGCTGGGACCTCACGGACCCGAGGAGCTGCCCATGGCAGGGCTGGGAGCACAAGCCCCGTGCCCAGCAGAGCCAGATGCTGGTCGGGCAGCACCGGGCTCTGCCATGGCTAGCGAGCTCTTTGCCAGGGAAGCTTGTTAGCGGCCTGAGGATCAAAGGAGCACAGGGCACGTGAGCGGATGTGGGGAGCAGGGCCCGAGACACTCCAGAGCTCCATCTCCATCATCCCCACAGCCACTCCTAGTGGACACGTGCCCAGAGAGGCCGGACAGCAGTGCAGGTGGTGTGAGCCTGGTGGTCGCCCTGGCACAGAGCCCCTCAGCATCCACTCGGGCACCGCTGGGAGGTGCCGCCCTGGGTGGGCACCTGCCCCAGCCTCTGCCCTCACTGTCTGGCTGCCCTGGAGACGGGGACACAGTGTGCTGGGGCGGTGACCCGTGTCATTTGCACCCACCCATTGAAGTCGTAATCATTCTCCTCGAGGATCCAGAGATTGTCCCAGCACGGGCACCGTGCTGGCCCTCAGTCCGCAGCAGGTCCAAGCAGCACCGGCGGCAAGGGCAGCTCCTGCCCATCCCTGTTGTGGCACAGCAGGATTTTTGTCCAGCAGGATTACATCAGACTGGGGGTGCTCTCCAGCACGTGCAAGGGCACAGGCGTGACAGGACAGATGGACACAGGCACGGACAAACAGCCACCCTGGCCCAGAACGGTGATGGCACAGGCAGCGTCTGTGCCAACACCTCTGCACGTGCACACCCACCAGTGCCAGGCTGTCTCACACCCCAGTGACCTTCCCTGCCACACCGACTGCCACCCTGGGCCCTGGAGTGGACATAAGCATTGGTGCCTGCTGCTCCCACCTGTCAGCTGGGACCGGCCAGCTGCTTGCCCAGCCCCGCGGGATGCGGGTGGGATGCAACAGCCCCTGCATGCCTGTGCCACGCCAGCACTAGCCCCGTGCCCGCGCCCTCATTGCTATGGCAGGAGTGGGCTCGGTGCGTGCAGCTCTGGTTAATTAAGCGGCGCGGGCCAGCTCCCTCCAAGCCCCCGCTGAGTGTTTTGCTAAATTATAACCTTGACGATGCGCATCATCAGGCGGCTGCTGCGGAACAGCCGCTCCGGCCCCCGCACCCTGTGCTCAGCTCTGGTGCGGTGGTGTGGAGCTGCCCGGCCGCGGTGGCATCAGGCCGGAGTGGCATCGTGAAGAGCTGGCATCCCTCAGAGTGCCCATGACTGCCGGGTAACAAAGGAGCCGGTCCGAGGTGGGTGATGGGCTCCGTGGTGTGCCCTCAGTGTCCTGGGGAGCCTGCGGCCAGTGCCTGGTGTCCAGTCCATCGTGCCCAGTGTCTGGCACCCCCAGTGCCCTGCTCCTCAGGGCTCAGTGTGCGTGTCCCCTCAGCACACGTGTCCCCTCGGCATGTCGAGCCAGTGGCCCCGTTTCCATGGTGACACGGAGCCATTTCCCATCTCCGGGATGCTCTCAACAGCTCTCGGGTGGGCGCTGCCGCCGTTGCCCTTCGCCCATGAGAAGCAGGCAGGGATGGGCCCCACAACCTTAGGGGGCCGTGCTCCTCCCTTCCAGCCCTCGGGGCGGGGCACCGCGCCCCACGTCCCCTGTGTGTCCCGGGGCTGCCTCGGCACGGCTGCAGCGCCTGACCTTATCCTCACCCCGGGGTGATGAGGGGTGTTTGGGGCACACTGAAGCCCCTGCCATGGCAGAGTTGGGTGGGGGGACCTCGGCAGCGTGGCGGGGTGAAGGATCCGGTGCCAGGAGCGGAAGCTGCTGGGAACGCCGCGGAGCTCGGGGCTGTGCCCAGGCTCATCCTGGTGCCACGGTGCATCCACGGTCCCTGTCCTGACAGGGAGCCAGGGCATGGGGTGGGCATGGCCATGCTGTGTCCCCGCCGCGACTGCCCGCTGCGGCTCCCAGCCCCTGGCACGACACGGTTCTTTATCCCGCTCTCCATCTCAGTGCCGCCTATTACCATTTCCCATCGCTTGCTATTCCAGGTGATAAATTTTTCCTTCCCAGTTTCTGAAGGTTTAACTCCCCCCCGCCTCGGGCACCTGACANGGGGGGGCAGGGGCGGCCCCGAGGCAGGGGGATGGCGAGACAGAAGGGATGGGCTAATGGAGCCCATTCCTTGAATAGATTCAATTTCTGCCGCGGCGGCTGCGGGGTGCGGAGCCATCAATTGGATTCAGGGGACGGGGAATCTGATTTGGAGCGGCCGCGCCATCAATTAGCCGTTATTGATGGCATTGCTCATTGGAAGTCGATGGGATTTGAAGCCGGTGGCAGCTCCCGCATACCAAACAACGCCGGCTCAAGGACAGGGCCCTGCTGCGCCCAGACCCAGCACCCACTCCAGGAGTCCCACAGGGACCCCTCGGCCTCGTCTGGGAACCCCTGGGGGTCTGGGGAAGGGGCGGTGCAACGGGCAGCCTCCCCTGGAATCCCTGCATGGATTCCCACAAGGCACATCCCTGCATGGGGGTCCTGCGGGGCACAGTTGTCCCCCAGCGTGTTTGTATGGGGGTCCTTTGGGGGGTGCCCTCACCCAGCATCCCCACATGGGGATCCCACAGGGCACAGCACCCCAGAATCCCTGCATGGGGGCCCTAAAGAGCACAGCCCCTCAGCATCCCCGCATGGGGCTCCCACAGGGCATGGTTGTCCCCTGGAATCCCTGCACGGGGGTCCTGCAGGGTACAGCCCCCGATCATCCCTGCATGGGGGTCCCACGGGTCACCATCACCCCGACATCCCCACACGCTGGTCCTGCAGGCACCATTGCCCCCCAGCACCCCCGCAGGTGGGTACTTTGGGCGATGCCCCCACCCAGCACCCCACACGGGGGTCCCTTGGGTACGATGTCCCCCAGATGGTCTCACCCCCTCCTGGGGGGAGGATCCCACAGGACATGTCCCCCTCTGCACTGAGCAGCCTCTGTGTCCCCCGTGGGGATGGGGTACCCCTCCCTGCGGGGCTGGGGTGCAGGATGGGGTACGGGATGGGGTGCAGGATGGGGTGCGGGGTGCAGTGGGGGAAGGGCAGGCAGCGGAGCTGGGGGAGGGGAGCGGCACGGTCGATGCTTTCGCTCAGCCTCTTGCCAAGCAGCTTCTTTCTCCCAGAAGCCATAAAACCTGTCTGACGTGCCCGGCACCACTGCGGCAGGCGGCCGGCAACGCCTGCGTGGCGAGGGGCTGGGGGCCCCCGCTGCGGGCAGCCCCAGGGGGAGTTGGGCCCCTCTTGAGCCCCCCAGGAGGACAAGTGGGGCTGCACTCGTGGGATGGGGGACCAAGAGCCTCTGGGAACTCTCCTGCCAGCTGGCAAGCCTGGGGCACGTGGCTGCGCCGGAGCCATGACTCTGACAGGGATCCGGTGGTGCCATGGGATCGGCCCCCGCAGCAGCCCGGGTGGCCGCTCGGGAAGGGGGAAACCCTGCAGATCCCCAGAGCCCCCCAAGTCAGGGGTGCATCTTACGGGGTGTGCAGCAGACGGAGAGATGGACAGAGGGTGGCCGCTCTGTGGGCACCCCAACCACACCCAAGGGTGGCAAGAGGGACCAGGGTGCCTGGCTGGGGGCTTTGCGTGAGTGACCCCCAAGCCCACTGCCCCCTCACCCCCTGTCCCAGTGCTCATCCCACCGCCAGGTGTTAATTACGGCAGCTCGTCTGTAATTAAAGCTCTCCGGTGACAGGAGCTGACGACTCAATATCAAACTGCTGCAATGAAGCCCATAAAGGCTGAGCACGGAGCGAGGGGCAGGGACCCCCCTGGAGGGGCCACCCTGGCACCGGTGCGGGGATGGGGGGCACGGGCAGAGGGACGGCGGGGGGGCCGCACAGCCGGGGCGCAGCGATCTTGCAAATACTGTATTGCTCAGTCACTACCGGGGTTAAAACCAAACCGAGGGCACGGAGGAAGGCGTCTTCCCAGAAGACAGATCAGCGTGTCCCCGCCGGAGGGAGGACACGGCAGCGGCGGATGCCGCCATCGGAGCTGCTGCCCCGCTCCGGGGTTGGGGGTCCCTGGGCCCCAGGGGCGGGGGGTCCGTGGGGAAAGGCACGAGACGAGGTGGTGGCCGTGGGGCAGAGCAGGCGTTCGCTGAGGGGACCCCGGCACCGGGGCGGGTGGCCGGTGGGGCAGTGCCAGGGTGCGGCAGTCCCAGCGTGCGGCGATGCTGACTCGCGGCGATCCCGACGTGCGGCGATGCCGGTGGCAAGCGATGGCCCTGGGAGGGAGAGAGCCCCGGCCAAGGATGCTTCAGGGCAGCGTGCGGGTGCTCACCCACTGCCCCAGAGCCCCTGCTGCCCCTCACCTTCCAGCCCGGAGCTCCCGGCCCCAAGCTCGGCTTTGCGGAGGTCCGGCAGGCGGGTCATGGCCTGGGGCTGCCCCACGGGCTTGGGGGGGTTGGCTGTGAGGAAGAGTCTGGAAGCGGCGTTGGGGCACAGGAGCCCATCCCCCCGCCGCGGGCAGCGCCGGGGTCAGATCCCGAGCAGGGCCAGGAGCACGAGCGCCAGGCACGGGGTGCAGGGCTGTGATGGGACCGCGGTGCCCCGGGCAGGCACCACATCTGCCAGGGCAGAAGCAGCGGTCAGGGCGAGCCGGTCCCCGGCCTCTCGGCCCCCCTCCCCCCCTGCCCGTACTCACCCTCGGGGCCCCCGCGCCCTCGGGGCTGCGAATTGGGCACCTCTGTCACCGGCTCTGGCGCTGAAAAAAACCCCACCGTTGTCAGGGATCGGTTCCCCTGGGTTACCTGGAGCAGCCCCCGAGGCTCCGGGACCCCCCAGTGGGGACTGGTCTGCCCCGGGGGGGGGCGGCGGAGCCCCCGAGTTTTGGGGCACAGCCCCCCCGAGCCGGACTCACTGGTGCCTCGGCA
>VZTD01003564.1:33982-48154 GCA_013397725.1 Rhagologus leucostigma | reverse complement strand
GAGCAGAGGCACCCACCTTCACCATCTCATGCTCTGGAGAGCCCTCCTTCATCATCCTGTACACTGAAGACCCCCACCTTCACCACCTCGTATGGCAGAGCCCCTTGCCTCCTCTGCCTCCCCTGCATCCCCCAGGGCAGCAGAGACCCCCACATCACAGCAGAGACGCCCCACCGTCACCACCCCGTACACCAGACAACCCTGCGTTTATCTCCTCGTGCAAAGGAGACCCCCACCTTCCTCGTCCNGCCACCTTCACCGTCTCATGCTCTGGAGAGCCCTCCTTCATCATCCTGTACACTGAAGACCCCCACCTTCACCACCCCGTATGGCAGAGCCCCTTGCCTCCCCTGCATCCCCCAGGGCAGCAGAGACCCCCACATCACAGCAGAGACGCCCCACCGTCACCACCCCGTACACCAGACAACCCTGCGTTTATCTCCTCGTGCAAAGGAGACCCCCACCTTCATCGTCCCAGACAGCGGAGACCCCCACTCTCATTACCCAGGCACCACACAGCCCCACCTTCACCTGTCCACACACAGAAGACCCCTCACTTCCATCTCCCCAACACCCCCTTTCAGCCCCCTGGCAGATGCACCCCACAGACCCCACTTCACGCCATGCATGGGGGTTGCAGCCTTCGCTGCCAGGGCCCCCTCCTTGCTGCTGTCCTGGAGGGGCTGGGAGCTGCGGGACCACCGGCAGGACGCAAGCTCCCACCCTCCTCCAGCACCGCTCGCAGCCCGAGGCATCGCAGGAGTCCTGCTCGATCCTGTCCTCCATTACTAGGCCACCAAAATGTCGTCTTGAAATGGGTTCCTTCCCCTGGTGTGCAAGAGGCCGATCCCACTCAGAGCCGAGGGATTTGATTTATTTCCAGTTTTGCACTGGGGGTCAATCCCCAACGCAACCCCCAATGAGCAAACTGTTCACTATTTCTACACTTTAGCAAGTGTAGTATTAAATTAAACATCAAACATTTTTATTTTATTATTTTATTAATTTTATTTTATTTACATTATTTTATTTATTATTAAGTATTAAACATTTGTGGTCTGCAAGTTACACAGTTTCTCATTAATTAGTATTAATTAGTATTTTCTCTTCTATTGGTTAAATGATTCTCTCGCTTCTCACGCTAATTAGGCCGCCTGCTCAGTTTTCTCCTTTTGGGTCAGTGGGTTTCTTGACTCGGTGGTCGTGATCTTCCCTTGCTGCAATCACCCACTTTGCCCTTTCTGCTGAGGGTTGGCCTTGTTTGTTCCTGTCCATCTAGTGGCTGTGTGGCCGAGTGTCCTTGGTCCGTGTGTTCAGTGTTCCGTGGGCTCTGGTTCCCGCTGATGTCTTGGCCCAAGTTTCTTCTCTTTACAAGTGCTGAGGCTTATTAAAGCTGCAATTACTGACACGCAATTACACAGAATTCCTCTGTTTGGACGGTGGGCATCAGGGTGAGCAGCACCCGCCGCGGCAGAGCGCAAACTGAAACTGCTGAAGTGACCCGAAGGCAACGGAAACTCTCACGCAGGAACTGACAGCGTGCAAGCAAGCAGCACGTTGGAAACCGCTCGCTCAGTCTGCTGTTAGCCCACGGAGAGAAAGCCGGAGGGAGCAGCAGCAGGCTCAGCATGGGGCTGCTCTCACGGCTGGGCAGAGCCCTGCGGGGCTGGAGGGGCCGGTGCAAGAACCGGGCCCCGCGGCCTGCGGCCAAGCGCGGGCCGGAGGAGCAGAACAAGGCCCAGGAGTTCGCCCGCAGCTTCGGTGGCCTCACGCTGGGCCTGGTTCTGGCCAGCATTTATGGGGCTCTGGTGCTGCTGGTGCAGGGCCACAAGGTCTGGTACTGCCTGAGCATCACCGTCATCCTGGGCGCGGGGCTGGGGCTGGGCATGGCCTTCTCCATGAAGACACGGATGATCGTGCTGCTGGCACTGCCACACTTCTTCACCAGTGAGCAGCCGTGGGTCCTGCGCTGGGAGCCGGGGGTGCTGGGGGATGCCGGCTCCTGGCTGAGCCCTGGGACTGCCCTGTCTTCGCAGGGGAGGGGAAGGTGATGATCATGATGCTGGCACTGTGCCTGACCGTGCAAGGCCCTGGCACCAACCTCCTGCACAACGTCTCCCAGGTCGCCAAGGCGCTGTCATGTGGGGCTGAACTGGCCCAAAACCAGACGGCCGAGCGGCTGCAACGTGCCAAGGAGCCTCTGCTGAGTGAGCAGGGGGCTGGGGGAAGGCGGAGGGACTGGAGGGGCCCTTCCTGGGGGAGCCACAGACAGCCCCAGGCTACCCTCACCCTTTGGGGTATGCTCAGGTATCCTCCCCTCTCTCTGCAGACCTGCAGAACAAAATCAAGGACATTGGCCAGAACGCCAAGGTGGTAGGTGACCGTGTCCGCAAGTTCGTCCGCTCCATCATGGACTCCACCAGACACGTTGGTGAGCGGGGTCCCCGGGGGTCTCCCCGCTTCCAGCACCCCCCACCCTGCTTTCAGTCCATCCCCGTCTCCAACGCCCGCTCTCTGCCCACAGCTCGGGCCCTGCGCAATGTTTGGCGGTGGCTGGCGAAGGTCGGTAACGTCTGTAACCGCGAGCTGGGGTCACCCCAGAGTAGCTGCCTGCGCTACATGGACGAGGCCAAGGACAGCTGTGAACGTGCCATCCCCCTCTTCTTCCACGTCTGCTACGTCGTCCTCAGCTTCAAGATCCTCTGCGACGTGGTCCATGCTCGTGAGTCCCTGTCCCTCTGCTGCCAGGGGTTAACGGGGTGGTGGGGCAGATCCGCCCCCGTCACGGGGGCCCGGCCCTAGCAGAGATCCCCCTCTCTGCAGTTGCTGTTGTCTTCTGCGTCATCCCTCAGTACATCCAGACCTTCATCCGGACCAGTGTCACAGCCCGTGAGTATCCCGGTGCCACGGGGGGGTCGGGGGTCCCTCTCTGCACCCCTCTTCTGGCTCTCGCCCCAGCGCACAGCGCCTCTCGTCACCTCTGCAGCCCTCACGGATGCCCTGAACCGTGTCCGTGCCGAGTTTGAGTTCAACATCTCGGTCGTGCACCACTTCAACGTCAGCCTCAACGCCAGCAAGAGCCTGGGGGAGGTGTCTGCGGACATGATGGAGGCCGTGCATCGGCACATGGAGCCCTACCACCGCGCCCTGGAGCTCTTCTCCTACATCTCCTTCTTGGCCATCCTCTACTTGTGCTACCAGTGAGTGGGCAAGGGTCCTGCTCTGGTGACTCATGGGGACGGGGACGTGGCGTGCGGGTGCTCAGCTTCCCCACTGTGCCCCCAGCGCGGTGCGGTACCGGCGCCGCTACCTGCGGGACGACACCTTTGACAATGTTTACATCACGCGGCGCTTCGTGGAGCTGGACCTGCGGTGTGCGGAGCAGGGCAGGCCCACTGTACTGCCCCTGTCAGCGCTGGAGAGGGGCCGCTACATCCCCCCAGGTCAGCCCCACCCCCGGGGGCGTCTCCCAGCCCATCCCTGAGCACCGGGGGGGTCCCCGATGTGGCCTCATGGCGCTCCCGTGGCCATCCAGGTGCGCTGTGGCTGTCAAAGAAGGAGCGACGCCAGTACGGGCTGCAGCTGTTTGGGTTCCTGCGCCATGTGCTGCTGGGGCTCAGCATCATCCTGGCTGACTACAGCATCTTCTGGCTGCTCGACCTGTTCCGGCACCAGCTGAGCGCGGAGATCATTGCCAGGGGTGAGCAGCACCCTCGGGTGCTCTGCTGGCTGAGGGTCAGGGCTGTGGGGTGGCCCCAGGACTGAGCCGCTCGCCCACAGCGCCATCGACAATGACCATCAGTGTCAATGGGACGGGCTACACCAGTGAGATCTTCCAGGATCTGGTCTCTGCCTTCAACGCGCTGCAGGAGGGCAAGGTCTCGGTGCTGTCCCAGGTCTGCCTCATCGAGCCCGTGGAGCCCGACCACAGCACGTACATCACCATAGGTGTGCAGGCCGGGGGTGCTGCACCCTCAGTGACCCATGTGGGTGGCAGGGTGAAGGGGGGGTGCTGCCCCTACATAACTCCTTTTCTTCCCACCAGGAATCCTGTACGGTGTCTGGCTCTTCATCTCCATCTTCGGCTCCTACATGGCACGCCTGCGCCGGGCGGTGTGTGCCGCCTACTTCCCATCCCGCGAGCAGGTGAGAAGCCCCCTGTGTGTGTGTGTGTGTCCCTCTACGCTCCCTCAGCAGCCAGCTGTCCTCACCCTGTCCCCTCCATGCCAGGAGCGCCTGGCCTTCCTCCACAACATCATCCGGGCACGGCGGGAATGGCTGGCGTTTGCCATGTGCCGAGTCGGCACGCGGCGCTTGGCCGATACCGGGAAAAGCAGGCTCTTCCTCATCCTCATCTCCAGGTCAGCTCCTCTCGGGGGTGGAAAAAGGCAGCATCATCCCTGGGGGTCTGTGGCAAGGACCCCCGGGATGGCATTGCCCTGTGGGTCATTGCTCCGTGCTTGCAGGTTTCCTGCCCTCGTCCGCCTCGCTCGCTTCTTGGGCATCCAGCGCAAACACTGTCTGACCTGCGGGGCAGCAGAGCAGCCGGGCTTCAGCGCCTGCATCACACCTGGCTGCAAAGGTAGGAGCCCCCCCAGCTTGGGGACCCCCTCCCCAGAAAATGCCGTGTCCCCCCTGACGGCCCCGTTTCCCGCAGGGTTGTTTTGTGGTGAGTGCTACACAGCCCTGAACAACACCTGCTCCGTCTGCATGGCCCCCCTGAGCTACCCGGACTCTGGGGACGAGGAGATGTGAGCAGAGCGGTGCCGGGAGCCCACCCGAGCCCGGGGGGCTGCAGCAGGTGTGGGGGGCTGCAGCTGACCCCTGCCCTCTCTGCCCGTGCAGGGACTCCAGTGACGAGGAGACGCCGGGGCTCTGGCTGGGTGCTGTGCGGTCGCTGCGGGGCCAGGAGCGAGGGCGGCTGCTGCTGCAGCGCATCAAGGACATGATAAAGGGCCGGAGACTGCCCTTCAGAACGGCCACCCGGCTGCAAGACCAGCTGGAGGAGGAGGAGAGCAAGGAGATGCTCTCCAGGTGAGGGCTGGCTGTGGGGGTGGCAATGTCCCCCCTCCCGTCCAGCACTGGGAGTCCCCAACGCTGGTTTCCCCGCTACCAGACACGACTTAGACTACGAGGAGCAGGCTGAGAGAAGGGACAGAGAGCTGCAGGAGGTGGTGGTCTTGCAGACACCCAGCCCTTCCCACCACGTTCCTGCTTCATCGGAGCATCCCACTGGCATCAGCTCTAGGGCAGCATCCCACCCTCCGCAGTTCCAGGAGAACATTCCTGATTTTGGAGCCGTGGAGCCGATGGCCCCTGGGCAAGAGCCTTTGGCTGGGATTGAGACACGCAGGAGGCAGAAACCCCCCAACACAAGTGAGCTCCGCTCCCACTCCTCTCCCAGCCAGGGCTGCCTGTGGGCAGTGGGAGCGGGCAGGGCTGACACCTCCCTCCCCACCCAGCCCTGAAGCGAGTGGTGGTCTCGGTCCTGCCTGGCCCGTGCAGCCGGTTCCTCTGGAGCCGGCCGGACGAGTATCGCTGCAGCAAGGTCTTCCTGGGCGCTGGCTTTGGGATGCTCCTCGGCCTCGGTGAGTGTGTCCTGGTGCCGGGCGCAGCATGGGGCTGGCGGCACTGGGAGCTCAGGGCACATTGTTGGGTGTTTCAGGGCTCTGCCACCTCCTCATCATGCCTCTGGACCTGCCAGAGACACAGAGGGTGAAGCTTACCTGGGGGCTGACAGGTGAGGATGGGCTAGGGAGGGGACTGAGGTGATGGGGGCCATCAGTAGCCCCAGGGGGTTCTCTGTGGGACCACGGGGTCAGCTCTCTGCTCCACACAGGGGTGACTGCCTTGGGCTGGGCCACGTCCCCCCACTTCCGCTGCGCCAACCTGCTCATGGTCCCCAAGTTCCTAGGAAAGGAGGGTCGGCTCTACGTCCTCTCCTTTGTCTTCGCTGCCATCTACAACGGTAGGGTGCCCCCATATCCCTGTGCCCCCTGGTGGGGTCCTGGGAGCTGGTGGGCTCTGAGCCACCCCTGCTGCCACCAGGGCCCGGGGCCAACCTCTGGCACAACCTGATGGAGACGAAGCGCTCGATGGAGTGCGTGGTGGAGCTGCAGGTGAACCACACCGGAGATCTCTGGCAGGCGTCTACAGCCCCCCTGCGCCAAGTCATGGAAGAGCTGGTGGTGAGGAGGGGTCTGGGGCAGTGGGTGCTGGGGGAGCAGGGCTAAGCCTCTGCCTGTGTCTGTGTGCGTGCCCTGGCAGAGGAGCGGGGAGACGCTCAACACTGAGGTGCAGAACATCTCGCGTGCCTTCGTGGAGCTGAACGAGCAGGTGGCCAGCGAGGAGGGCTACGACCTGCGGCAACACCCGGCCACGGGCACCCAGCAGGCCCCCAGCACCCAGGAGCTGTATGAGAAAAAGACCAAATATCGCTGTGCCAGTGAGTGGGGCAGGCAGGGACTGGCAGCACATGGGGAGGGGGCTGCCCCAGATCCCAGTGCTGTCCCCACAGGGCACCCCGGTTGGGGGCTGGGCCAGTGGGGCTGGGGCTGCACAAGTAGCTGAGGGCTCCTGCCCCCCCAGCTGTGATCGAGAAGGGCCTGCAGCGCTGCAGAGACCATTTCCAGAAGATGTACAAGGCCTGCATGAAAAAAGTGTCCGTGCCCCTCATCAACCACCTCGTGTGCCTGCCCATGCAGCTCGGGTTCCTCTGCCAAGTGGTCAAAAGTACGTGACCCTGACCTTGTGCTCCCTCAGAGGGGAAGATCCAGTTCTGCTTCCACAGCCCCTGGCACAGCTGCCACCACCTCTGTTCCCTCCCTGCAGTCATGCACTTCTGGTGCGAGGAGAGGATCCCCGTGGATGGGAACTTCGGGCAGGTGTATGACCAGGTGAACAGCTCCGTCAACAGCCTCAGCCAGGAATTCAGTGCCAGCATTACCTACCAGGTGGGTGCCTGGGCATCCTGTGGGTGCCTGTCCCCTGTGCCCGTGGCCAGGGTGGGGGCCAGGTCCTGCCCTGCCACATGGCCCCTCTGCCATAGGAGGAGCACCATGAGATGCTGGTGGGCACCGACGTAGCGGAGCAGCTGCGGGAGGAGGTGACCTCGCAGCTGCGGGAGGAAGGCGCCCGCCTGGGCCTGGCCATCTCCTTCTTCCGTCTGCTGCTGTCCTTCACCTTCCTCTTCGTCTTCTTCTCGTGAGCCTTGGGATGGTCCGGGGGTGGGGGTGACACCCCTGTGCCAGCTGCGGGGCGCGGAGGGGTGGGGGGGCCTTCTTTGGCAGCAGGTCTAGAGGGGACACAAAGGCAAGGGAGGGGTCCTGGGGGCTGCACCCAGTGCCTCCTTCCCCCTAGACCTGTCCTCTCTCACCAGGGCTTTCTACTACACCTACCAATACTGTCACAACATCGGCTTTGACAACTGCTACATCACCACCTATTTCCGCCAAATCGACGCCCGGCGCGGAGAGCAGGTTGGGCGGGGGGAAAGGGGTGCAGGGCAGCCCTGTCACCCATGGTGGGGTGTCCCAGAGGCTGCACTGAGCCACCCCTTGCCCCTCACCCAGAACAAGCAGACGTTGCTGCCCCTGCTCCGGGAGGAGACCTCGTCTTTCGTCTTCCCGTGCCACCCGGCCGTGCAGCGGCCTGAGCTGCAGCACATGGTGAGGGACTGGGGGTAATCAGGGGGGTCAGGGCCGGGGACAGCAGGCTGTGACAGCTCCCCTGCTCCCTGCAGGTGATGGAGCTGCTCAGGTGCATCCCACTGCTGCTCTTCCTCCTCTTTGTCTGTGGCCTGGACCACTTCATCTTCAGCATTCTCAGCATCATCCAGCATCATTCCTTTGTGCAGTATTCCTACCAAAGTGAGCTCATGGCCCCGGGGGGCAGGCCCATGGTCCCACCATGCCCCTCAGCAGTGCAGGGACCCCCCCAGCCCTCCCACCACCTCCTCAGCCTCCCTATCCTCCCATCCCACAGCCAGCCACCACTTGTCCGTGAACGTGATGGGCACATCCCTGATGGCGCAGCTGCTGCGGGGCACCATCGGTGCCCTCAACACCTCCTTCGACACCGAGGTGGAGACCTCCAACCTCGGTAAGCCCCTGCCAGGGATGGGACCCCCCCAGGCCTAGGCCTGGCCAGGGGCTGCTGCCGGGGGCTCACAGGGTGCTGTGTCCCCAGCCTGCCTGCCCCAGCCCAGCGGGATGACCAGGCGGCAGTACCTGGACACCTGCCTGCCCCTGGGCGCGCTGGCCCTGCTCTGCCTGGTCCAGGTCTACCCGTTCCGCCTGCGCCGTGCCATCGCCGCCTTCTACTTCCCCAAGGTGAGCGTTCCGAGGGCTGGGCACAGCCTGGGGGGTGGGTTCAGGGGTGGGTTTTGGGTGGGCCCTGTCCCCAGCCCCCCACCCCTCGCGGTCTTTGCTGGCACAGAGGGAGAAGACTCGAGTGCTGTTCCTGTACAACAAATTGCTGCGGCAGAGGAAGAATTTCTTGCACCTGCAGCGCGAGCGCATCGCCCGGCAGGCGCGGCAGCCCCCCGGGCTGGTGAGTGGGGACAGCGACACGGGGACAGCCACGCGGGGTGCTGGGTGGGAGGTCGCCACCGACCCTGCGGCCGTTCTGCCCGAGCCCCACACGCACGGGCCTGTCCTCGCCGCAGGCGACGTCGCTGCTGCAGTGGTGCCGCCGGCGCTGGCCGTGGCTGCGCCGCTTCTTGCGCCGGAGCTGCACCTTGTGCGGGACCCCCGAGACGCCCCGGCACCGGCCCTGCCCCGACCCCGAGTGCGGGGCCCTGTACTGCGAGCAGTGCTGGAGGGACGCGGGGGGCACCTGCCTGGCCTGCAGCCCCGCGGACCCCGGCCTCGTGCACGACAGCAGCGAGGAGGAGGAGGAGGAGGAGGAGGAGGAGGAGGAGGAGGAGGAGGAGGAGGAGGAGGAGGAGGAGGAGGAGGAGGAGGAGGAGGAGGAGGAGGAGGAGGAGGAGGAGGAGGAGGAGGAGGAGGAGGAGGAGCAGGGATACGCGGGCTGAAGGTACTCGGTAATAAATGTTTCAACCCCCCCGTGCACGCTGTGGAGCGGGGTCTGTGGGGTGTGTCTGCCGGGGAGGGGATGCTGAAGGTCTCTGCTGCGCTGGGGGATGGAGGTGGGGGGCTGGAGATGAGGAAGATGGGGGTCCTGGCCACAGCAGCACCACTGAGGGCTCGGTCACACAGCACCAGCTGCTCCCAGCGCACACGGATCTGCCCCTGCCCTACCTGGCACCTCCTTCCCAGGGCTGGGGGCAGCACAGAAATAGAGATGGGGGTGCTGAGGGGCCGTGGGGACAGGGACAGGTCTGAGTGCGCCATGGGGATGGAGATGGGGCCGTCGTGTCTCTGACAACAGGGACATCGAGGGGTGGATGGCACCACAGGGATGGACAGGGATGTGGAAGGGCTGGGGACACCTTGAGCATGGAGATGGTGGCACCGAGGTGCTGGAGAAAGGGACATCAAAGGGCAGAGATGGAGCTGGAAGCAGCAACGGACTGGGGGTTTCCCAAGGTCGGGAGCACCATGGGGCGTGGGCTCAGGGTGCCAGGACCGTGGTGCCTCAAGGACCAGGTGTTTTTTTTGGCAGCCCCTCCCCATCCAGCGTCTCCCAGCCTCTGTTGTGCGGCTGGGACTCCAGCCACGTCCTGGTGCCCGGCCCCACATCCTCACTGCTGCCTCCTTGTCGCTGGAGTCCCTGCAGGGATGGGGTGGAGCAGGGGTGAGCTGCAGCCCCCCAGGTTCGGGTGGGCTCCTGGGACCTCTCTGCTCACATCTCCTCGTTCCTGGTGTCCCCCACTAGCTCGGGGGGCTGTGTAGAAGGTGGGTGAAGGAACCTGTGGGCACAGAGTGATCGCAGAACCCCAAGGTGGCTCAGGTTGGAAGGGCCCACAGTGGTCACCTGGCCCCACCCACCTGCTTAAAGCAGCTCAGCCCCAGAGCACAGGGCACACGACTGAGTCCATAAAGTTCTGGGATATCTCCAGTGACGGATATTCTCTGGACAATCTGTTCCAGTGCTCTGTCACTGCACAGGGAAGTTCTTCCTCCTGTCCAGGTGGAACTCCCTGGGCATCAGTTTCCACCCCGTTGCTTGGCAGTTTCCACCCTATTGCTTGGCAGCCCTTGCGGTGACCTCTCCACTCAGCTGGGAGTGAGTCTGGGGGCACTTTGGGCCTCTTTGATGGTTTATAACCCCTTCTAAGACATGACTTACAGCTGAATGTCCTGATGCCTCCTGGGGGCAGCAGGGGCCGTGAAGTTTTACACCGGAGCCATTTGTTTAAGGGAGGACAGTGCCACGATAAAAAAAACCTTTAAGCCACCTCTCAGGATCTGCTTCTCGTGGGCCTTCTCCCTCATGTGGCTCAGAAACAACTCGTTGCTAAATGAAGGTTGGTTTGTCCTGGTCATGCCCCGGTGGCGGGTGGGCACCCCCTCTGCCCCAGGATACGCTCTTGTGCACTTCAGGGGTTTCCCCAACGCACATCCAAAAGTTCTCCTCCTCCCTTTCGGCTGGAGGATGCAAGCCTGGCCTCAGCAAAGCACCTGATGCTTTTCCAAAGGCCAGTTTTGAGTCGTTAGCCTTTAACATTCCGGTGTCTCACACCTGGCGCCCACCCTGCTCCTGGGCACAGCGTGCCCAAGCACACACCTAGTACAGGATGCTGGCGCTGAATTCCTGGCCGGGGCTGTGTGTGGAGCTGCTCAGCTGGAGCTGTGGCCCGCTGGGATCTTCTCCTTGCACCAGCAGTCCGTGGTGCAGGGATGGAACGGGGGTGGTGGTGGCAGGAGAGCCCGAATCCCCAGGCATCACTGCAGCTGCTCCCGCGAGGGAGCACCGGGTCAGGGGTTGGATCCCAACCATCACCCCTGACCGCGTGGCAGAGGACCCCGAGCAGCACGGGCAGGCAGACGAGGTGGCTGATGAGAGGCACGGACGCGTTTCCATGCAGGTTACAGGTGCTGGAAATGGTCCCTGCGGCGCTGCAGGCCCCTCTCCATCACAGCAGGAGCCCTCAGCTGCCTGTGCAGCCCCAAGCCCTGCTGGCCCTGACCCTGCCTGGGGTGCCCTGTGGGCCTGGCGCTGGGGGCTGGGGCAGCCCCCTCCCCTGGCTGCCAGTCCCTGCCCGCCCCACGCCCGTCCAGGGGAAAAGGGAGGAGGTTGTTTTGAATCTCTGTGCGGTAATGAGAGGGATAATGATGATTATCCAGAGGTCTTTGCAAATAGAACTGTAGTTATTGGCAACAGCTGAGCTGACTTGGATTTGGGACCGAGTGAAACTTGAAAACACAAAAATAACGATATTAAAGCAATGTGCACTTGCTCTCGGAGAAGGAAGGAGGAAAAAAGGAAGGAAAAAAGGAAAGGAGGGAGAAAGGAGGGGGAAAGGAGGGAGAAANGGAAAGGAAAGGAAAGG
Source organism: Rhagologus leucostigma (assembly GCA_013397725.1). NCBI lineage: Eukaryota > Metazoa > Chordata > Aves > Passeriformes > Rhagologus > Rhagologus leucostigma. The sequence continues at coordinate 36,699 of VZTD01003564.1, read as the reverse complement.
AAAGGAAAGGAAAGGAAAGGAAAGGAAAGGAAAGGAAAGGAAAGGAAAGGAAAGGAAAGGAAAGGAAAGGAAAGGAAAGGAAAGGAAAGGAAAGGAAAGGAAAGGAAAGGAAAAGAACTGAGCTCTGCCCACCCTTGGATCCAGGGGTGTGCTCAGTCTGTCCTGGCTGTGCTCCGGTGCTGGGATCACCCTTTTCCCCCGAACTGAATCTTTTAAAGCCCCTGAGCTGTGGCCAGGCAGATCTGCGATTTCACCCCCATAAACTCTCCCTTTCCCCTCGGTCAGAGACAAAGACCCGGCCTCAGCGAAGCCCCTCCTGCCTTTCCCAGCTGCCGAGTGTTTGAGGCATCCACGTTTAACCTTTCAGTCTCACGCTGCTCTCCCCGGACAGGTTGCCCAGCCCTGCTCTCTGCACAGAGCAGTAAATAAATCAAATTCCTCACCCGTGTGTGGACTGGCCTCTTGCACGCCGGGGGAAAGAACCCGTTCTGAGACAACACCACCCCCCCGTGACTCAGAGCCGGTTAAATCTCCTTCCCGGGAATTCTTCTTCCAGGCTGGAGATTGTCACGTAGCGAACAGAAGGAAGAGGTGAGGTAGAAGAGAGCAAACGAGGAATTCTGCAGCGAGCCACGGCAATGCCAATCCTCAGGAATATAAATCCCGCCAACAACATCGCTCCGGTTTGCATCAGCCCTTTCCCCGCCCTGTAAGCCCCGGAGGCTACAGCAGCAGGACAATCCACGGTTCAGGACTCCATCCACCCAACCAGCCCATTGGCTGCGCTATCAGAACAACCCCAGGGTTTGCTCAGCGCTTTTTTCCACCTCGGCTTGGGCTGCTTCCGTGGGAGCAGCAGCGCTGTGGATGCAGCGTTCCCCACTGGTGAGGTTTGATGTTCCACGCATCCCCTGTTCCTTTAATCACGACGTGCCTGACGCTGGTGCGTTCTGCAGTGTCATCCTCGCAGCCTGCTGAGCCACAGGTTTAGTTCTCCAAAAGCACATCTTGTTGCTCAGAGTGTGTGCTTGCCAAGCTAAATCTCCCAGAGCCCGCTGGTGCCTCACTATTGCACTTCTGGGAGAGGAACCTGCTTCAAGCCCAAGGGCTAAAGTCATTCTGAAGGTCTCCTGGGAGGATCATGGAATGGTTTGGATTGGAAGGGAACTCAAAGCTCATCTCATCCCACCCCATGCCGTGGCAGAGACACCTTCCACTGTCCCAGGCTGCTCCAAGCCCCATCCAGCCTGGCCTTGGACACTGCCAGGGATCCAGGGGCAGCCACAGCTGCTCTGGACACCCTGTGCCAAGGCCTCCCCACCCTCACAGGGAAGAATTTCTGATGTAACCTTGCTCTCTCTCAGTCTGAAGCCATTCCCCCCCGTCCTGTCACTCCAGCTCCCGATGAACCCCGGTGGACCCTGTCGGGCTTGACGAGGGACAGTGCAGGTCCCTGCTCCCACTGCTGCTCCACGGCTGGTCTGTGCATGGGCCTGCACAGGGATTGTCCCCCTTCCCAGGGTGTGGGACAGGCTCTGCTGGCCTTTCTGGGACCCCTGCTCCCTCCCAGGGTGCTCAGGGGCTCTGCAGAACTTTCCATGGCATCGCACAGACCCCTGCTTCTTCCCAGTGAGACCTGATGGAGTTTCCACGGAACAGCACGGACCCTGCTCCCTCCCAGGAGCACGGTGGGCACTGCTGGGCTTTGCCCACGTCCACACAAGCCCCTGCTCTATTCTGAGTCAGCTGCAGATCTCCCTGCGCTCTGCCGGCCCGCAGGAACACCTGCTCCCCCCATAAGGCTGAAGGGGCTCCATCAGCCTTTGGCAGATCTCTCTCCCACGGCTCCACCAGCCTTTCCGCAGGCCAGGTGGCCCCTTCTTCCTCCTGGGGCTTCTCCCTTGCCTGGGCTTCATGCAGGCCCACAGGTGAGTCCACTCCCACTCCTGGCACAGCGTGGGCTCCATCAGCCTTCCCCTTCCTTGGTCCCTGCCACGGAGCACAACGGGCACTGCCATACTTTGAGCAGGACCCAAAAGATTTTGGGTTCCCACCTCGTGCACACCCTGGTGACGGGGTCCCACAGCGCGCCTGGGACCCCACCAGTGTCCCCGTTCCTCCCACCACGGGGCCAGCGCCGTACGGTTCCCCGGCACGGACGCTCAGCGGGGACCGGGCCGCAGGCAGCCACGCCGCACACCCACAGCGCACACCAGGCACCCTTTATTCACCGCCCGCGGCCCCGCGCTCGGGGACAGGAACAGTCCCGGGGCTCTCCGGTTCCCGCAGGGATCCTCCATCCCCTCGTGGCTGGTCCCTCGTCCACAGGGCCCCTCAGCGGTCCTTCCTGCGCAGCGGCGGGGACGGGGGGTAGTGGCGGGCGGGTGGCACGTCGTAGTGACTGGGGATGTGGCTGTTCTTGGGGGAGTCGTAGTGGCTGGGGGGCTCTCTGTTGGGCAGGCCTTCAGGCCCTTCAGGACAGCTGTCTGCAGGGACAAGAGAAGGCTGCAAGGGGACTCGTTCCTCCCAGGGTCATGAAGCCCACGTCACCAATGTCCCCCCAGGGACAGACAGGGTCGTGTCCCCCCCCAGGGCTGTGCAGCCCCTGTCACCGAGGCCGTTTCCTCCCCCCATCACTGGGGTCGTGTCCCCACTGGCCAGGGCCACCTGGGATCCCCAGCCGTACCCTCCTGCCGCGGCTCCTCAAGGAGCCCGAT
>VZTD01003564.1:10784-26614 GCA_013397725.1 Rhagologus leucostigma | reverse complement strand
TAGTCGGTGCGGACGGCCTGGCGGTTCTCGGTGCGGTACACGACCCTGCGCCGGCGGGGGGCACAGTGACCATCCTGTCCCCCTTGGCCTTGGGGACACCCTGCAGCAGGACACCCCCCCAGCCCCCCTGGCCTTGGGCACAGCTCCCCTCCAGTCCTCCCAGGGCCTTGGGGACCCCCTGTGCTGGGATAACCCCCCTCCAGCTCCCCATGGCGCTTTGGCACAGCCACCCTCCAGCTCCCATGGCCTTGGGGACAGCTCTCCTCCAGCCCCCCTGGCCTTGGGGACAGACCCTCTGCAGCCCCTCCACGAGCTTGGGGACACCCTGCAGCAGGACAGTCCCCTTTCAGTCCCCCGCAGCCTTGGGGACAGCCTCCCTCCACGCCCCCAATATCCTTGGGACCACCCTGCAGCGAGACACCCCCCTCCAGCCCCCCATGGCCCTGGGGACACCCTGCGGACCCCGAGGGGCTCTGGGGAGCTGGGGGTGCTCCCACCTTTGCTGCAGGCAGGGCAGGGAGAGGCCCAGCCCCCCAGGACAGGGCTCGCTGGAGGACACGACGTGGGGTTTGGTGTACGACTCCTTCACTGGTGCCGTGAAGCTGCGGGTGGGGGGGGAAGTGGGGTGACCGTGGGTCCTGGAAGACCCCACCGCTGTCACCATCCCCCTCCCCTGTCCCCCCAGTCCTACCTCTCCCAGTAGCTGCAGACGTTGGGGTCTCCGGGGCGGAGGGCAGCCAGGAGCCCGGCATGCACGGCCAGCACCGCGGCCCGCAGCAGCATCCTGCACGGAGAGCCCACGGCTTCACCCCGTGCCTCCGCACATTCCCGCTCCCCACCCACCGCCCCCGGCCCCAGCTCCAGACCCGACCTCCCTGCAGGGCTGGCTCTGCATTCCTCCATCCAGAGAAACAGCCCCGGCCGCGGCCCCGCTGCTCCCCCAGCGCCGGCCTGTGCCAAGGGGAAACTGAGGCACGGCCGCTCAGCAGCCTGGGTGGCCCCACGCGGCCTCATCCCAGCATCCTGAGACGCGCCGGGGCACATCCTGGCATCGCCCCCACCTGTCCCGCCAGACCGCATCCTGCCAGAGGTGGGAACCCGGGGTGCGGGGTGCCGGGGCAGGGTTCGGCACGGCGGCTCCAGCCCCTGGCACGGCGCCGCACGGCCCCACTTCAACCCGTCCTGTGTTTATTCCCCGTTGTGTTTCCCGGATCCAGCGGCTTCTTGCTCAACCCAGGGAAGCTCCGGCACTGCCGAGGCGGCTCTAGGAGCGCTGCCAGCCGGAGGCCAGGGTGGGAGAGCCGGCGACCCCCCGAGCTCCCCGTGCCGGGCGTGCTGTTTACCGGGATGAGTTTTGCGGGGCAGGACTGCCGTGTGCCAAGGAGGAAACAGAGGTTTCCTGGTCAGCACAGCTGGATTTACGGGGGCTTCCTTGCTGCTCCTGCCATAGGACACCCCAACGGTGCTGCCCCGGCAGCTCCCCGGGTTCATCCTCCCCCTCACCAGAGCCCGCGCCGCCTTTTGGGGCCAGAGCATCCGGTTTTGCGTGGAAAAACTGTTTAGTGGGAAAGTTTCCCCCCATTTCCCTTCGACTCCCGGCAGTGAGGAATTAATTGCTCATCCGCTGCCAAAATTCCCTCCCGTGGACCCTGCCGAGGAGGGAGAGACAGGGGAACCTCAAGCTCCCCCCCGTGCCCCACTCATTCCCCAGCCATGTGGGGGGAGCGGGGGGGGTCCCAGCATTGCTGGGAAAAACAGGAACCACGGGGAGATGCTGGCAGGAAAAGCAAGGAGTCATCACAGCGTGCCGGCACGTCCCATCTGCTCCTCACCGTGGGGCTCAGCCGCGGGAAAGAGCCCCTCCGAGGTTGCCATAGTGGCAAGAGACCCCCAGCACCCGGCGCTCCTCTCCCCACTGGTGTCCCTAAGAACCCCCCGGGTGGGATGAGAAGCATCAGCCACTGGCGACGGGGGTGAGAGGAGCGTGTGGGGTGAGGGCAGGGGACCAGGGTGCCCTGTCCCTGCGGGGGACACGGCGCGGGGCCCCCCCACAGCCGCTATCTCTGCTCCGGCGCTTCCTCTGCCACGGACGCGTTTCCTCCGCGGACCCGCAGGGCTGGGTGAGGGCGAGGGGGGCACGGGTGCGAGTCAGGGACAGGGGCAGAGTCAGGGTCAGCACTGGGGTCACCGCGGGGTGTCGCAGCACTGTCCCACGCCCCACCCGCTGTCCCTCAGCCACTGTCCCCTCACCGCTGTCCCCTCGCCTTGGAACCTCCACCGTCCCCAGGCCCCCCACGGCGCTGGGGACCGTCCCCTCCGACAGCACCCAGCGGGGCACGGTGCAGCCCCTCCAACCCAGCCCTGGCCCCGGGGTGCCCCGGGGTGCCCCGGGCGGGGGCAGCGGCACTCACCTGGCCGGGGGCCGCTGTGGCAGGCGGGGTCAGGGCGCAGCGGCCCCGACACGGGGCTGGCCTGGCCGGCCGGGATGGCGCAGCGCGGCCGTCGGAAGCAGAGGGAGGGCTGGAGCTGCTCTCAGGAAGTTTGGACGTGGAGTCAACTACGGAAAAGAGAAAAAAATAAAAAAAAACTTAATTATTTTTTTCTTTTTTTTTTTTCCTCTTCTGTCCAGAAACCAGCGGGTTTTGGCACAGCAGCACCGCCGGGGACGGGTCTGTGGGGACACCCTGGTGCAGCCCCTCTGCTGGGTCCTGGTGCTGGAGGGTGTCCCCTTCCTGGGGGCTCTGTGGCACCCATGGGCGCAGGGCCTGGCCCGGGTTGTCCTGCAGGGCTGGGGCAAGCGAAGGCACCCCCTGACCAAGTGGCAGCTGCTCTTTGGGGAGGGGATGTGGGGACCAGGGGGTGTCCTTTGGCTTCAGGGCAGCGGCTGCTGGCGGCAGAGTAGGGCCCAGGGTTGGTGCCCAGCATCCCTGGCGCAGCATTCCAACATCGTGAGCGCACACTGTCCCTGCGTCCCAACATCCCGGACACAGCATCCCTGCATCCCAGGAACACATCATCCCTGCATCCTAGGGACACATCATCCCTGCATCCCAACATCCTGGGCACATCATCCCTGCATCCCAGGGACACATCGTCCCTGCGTCCCAATATCCTGGGCACAGCATCCCAACATCCTGGGCACACAGCATCCCTGCATCCCAACATTCCAGGCACAGCATCCCTGCATGCTGGGGACACATCATCCTTGTATCCCAGGGACACATCATCCCTGCATCCCAGCATTCCAGGCACAGCATCCCTGCATGCTTGGGACACAGCATCCCTGCATGCTTGGGACACAGCATCCCTGCATCCCAACATCCCGGGCACAGCATCCCCGCATCCCGGGCACACATCATCCCTGTGCCCCCAAATCCCAGGTATGCATCCCCCCCACATCCTGGGCACACACTGTCCCTGCATCCTGGGCACATGTGATCCCCACATCCCAGGATCCTGGGCACACATCCCAGGCTCGCAGGCATGAGTCACCCCTGCACCCCAGACACCCCAGCCCTACACTGCAGGATCCCTGGCCACGTGTTCCCCTGCATCCTGGGATCCCTGGCCGTACATCACCCCCGTACCCCGGGATCCCTGGCCTTGCATCACCCCTACATCCCCGGATCCTTATCCCCGGATCCTTATCTCCGGATCCACCAGCTCTGCATCTCCGGATCCAGGCCATGTATCACAATTATATCTCGGACTCCTGACCATCTCCTCGCATCCCGACATCCCCGTGTCACTACGTGTCCCCCCGACCCCGGGAGCCCCGGCCGGGCAGCTCAGCACCGCGGGCCCCCCTGCCCAGCCGCCCCCCACCCCCGGCACACATTAGCGGCCTCCGAGGCTCCCGAGGCGCCGTTAATTGCTCTGCTCGTTACAGGAACAGCTCTAATCACTCACAACGATTTTCACATCCCAGGGAGACTCAGCTGCCCGCCCCCCTCCCCGTCCCCGTCCCCGGGTCTCCATTAGGATCAAGCCCACCCGCAGCTGGGGCTCCGCTCTGGCCACCCCGAAACGGCTCTTCCCAGAGCAGGGCTGGGCATGGAGAACGTGGGGGCTGCGGCGTCCTGGTACAGGAAAGGATATTGGAGACGGGACAAGTTGGGGACATCCGGAGCTGAGGATCTGGTGGGGAAGTGACCCCCTCCTTCAATGCTTTTTAAGGTGTCCCCAGGGTGGTGGGGAAATATTGCTCGGGGACACTCCAGAGGAACTTCAGTGCCGAGATGCCTCTGCAGCCCCCCCGGGACCCTCAGAGCCAGAGAGGATGGAGACCCCCAAGTGCACTTTGGTGTGGCTGGGGCTGTGCAGGGTCCATCCCTCTCAGAGCCAGGATTCAGCTGGATTCTCAGCTCCCGTAAACATCCACCCCACCAGGAGGGGAGCCCCAAACACACGGCTGATCCTCTTAGAGGGGACCTGGGGTCCCCTTAGGAGCTTCTTCTGGGAGGGAGTGGGACCCTCTAAAGAGCAGACCCAAGCCTGCCATGGTCTGAGCCGGTGGCACCAGGGCGCAGGAGGGTGGCACAGCCGGGATGGGACCCCCGGGGCAGGGTGTGGCTGGGGACCACCAGCAGCCGCCTTGGCTGCACGAGGCAGAATCGGGCCGGGGAGCCCCCAGCCCTGCTGAATCCGGGTGAGCAGGGCCAGGCCCCGGTGCCGCTGGGGCGGCAGCTTCGCCCGGGAGCGGAGCCGTTAATTACCTCATTGCCAGAGTCCATTACCGCTCCCCCCGGAGCCGTGAAATGGAGAAACTTCGGCAGGAGGGAGGCGGGGGGGGGGGAATAGAATCGATCGTGGGATGAACCTTAACTCTTCCTTGGCCACTCTAAGGGGGAAACTGAGGCACAGCCACGCCCACGAGGGAAATTGAGGCATTGCCACTCCATGAAGGAATCCGAGGGTGCAGAAAAGCCCACCCTGTTTGGAGAGGGGGTGTTACCACTACATACGGTCTCTTTTGGGGCACTGGCCTGCGGCAGTCTCCAGCATGGGGCTGGAAAAGCTCAAGGTTGTAATCTAGTTCCTTCCTCAAATTAGATAAGAGAGAAAAAGGCCATAAATCAGCGTGGGCAGCGATTAGAGACCCCAAGGAAGCAGGTGGGGGGCCCTGCCAGCCAGGCTGAGCTCCAGCAGAGCCGGACCCTGCCCATGCCAGCTGCCCATTTCCCAGGGTGGGACCCTCGGCAAAAATCCAGGGCCGGCCAGAGAGGCCTGACCGCGCTGTGGGGCTTTGGGGTGCATTACGGGCTGGGAGCTGCGGGGCGCTGGCGATGGCTCCCATTCCCTCCAGTTGTCCTCGTGCCATGTCCAGCCCCAGCCACTGGGCACAGCTGGTTGCTGTGCCAGCCCCAAGCCCCTCAGCACCCGCCACGGACCCCCTGGCTACTCCCACCTTGTGCCGTGCCTCAGTTTCCCCTGCGACCCCATTTTCTTTCTGCTTATCTTGGGTCACGGCGGGTAACAAAGGAGCTGCCAGGGCTTTGCCTGTGCTGCCTAATTATCCAAATGAAATCAATTCAGCTCCATTATGGTCAAATCCAGGTCTCAACCATTACCAAGGCGGCTGGAGAGCCTGAGGAAGGATGATGGAGTGGACGCTACAGGGCATGTGATAACCCCCTGGTTCCGATGTGAGGACATGGGGAAGAGGGGATGTCGCTTTTTTGGGGGGATGGGTGTTGGCTTCGTGCTGCAAAGTCCCGTCCTCCTCCCCCTGGAGCCCTTGGCGAGGTGACTCAGGTGCCAGGGTGTGGCACAAGCATCTCTGGAGTGCTGCCCAAGGTGGTCCTCATGGCACAGCCGAAAACGTCCCTTTTTGGGCTGGGGGTGAGGACACCATCCCTGCACTGGGCCCAGGTCCCTGGGTACAAAACACGGCATCCCGGGCACATGTGACCCCCGCATAGACCCATTGTCCCCACATCCTGGGGTTCCTGGGGCAGCACCTCCCCTCCAGCTCCTCTCCCCCGGACAGGGCAGCTTCCCTGATGTGAAAAGCCTCTCTTTCTCCCCAAAATCCCCCCGTCCCCCATGCCCGGCCGACACCCCGGAGCACGCAGGGCCCAGTGCGAGGGAGACACAGTTTATTATTGACTGATTTTGCTGCAGAGCCGGTGAGCGTGGGGCATCCCAACTCCCCCAGGAGAGCCGAGCCCCCCTGCTCCTGCACTGGCACGGACCCCGTGCTGGGGGGCTCCCAGCTCTGCCCCCCCTGAGCCAACCCACATCAGCCAAGAGCCCCCATCCCGGCGCTGTGGGAATGCCAAGGAGCCAGACAGCAAGGGCCGTAAACCAGGGACCATGGCTCCGGGAGTCCCCCAGCCCAGCCCTCCAGACCCCCCGGGAGTGGGCTGACATTTTCCACTATAAATAAGGTTTCAGGCTTCTCCCGCCTCGGGGCATCAGTCCAGGGCTGTGTGGGGGAAAGCCGTGCCCCCATGCAGCAGCGAGGGCGGGGGAACAGCAGGGAGAGGAGGGTGGGTGGGGGTCGCCACTCAGCCCAGGATGTCCAGGTAGACAGGGGGGGTCTTGACGAGGGCCTGGAGGCGGCTGTGGATCTCCTTGATGGGCCGGCGCTGCTGGGGCTCCCGGTGCCAGCAGCTCTGCATGATGGCGTAGACCTCGGAGGGACACGTGCGGGGCCGCTCCAGCTCCCGCCCCTGAGTGATGCACTCGATGGCCTGCAGGAACAGGGATGGAGGTGGCATCCCCCGCTCTGGGTACCCCTGGGGGGCTGTTACCATCCCCCTCGCCCTGCTCGCTCACCTCGGTGTTGGAGAGCTGGTACCAGGGCTGCTTCCCGTAGGTGAAGATCTCCCAGAGCACCACGCCGAAGCTCCAGATATCGCTCTCGGTGGTGAATTTACGATACAGGATGCTCTCGGGAGGCATCCAGCGGATGGGCAGCATGGTCCTGCCTCCCACCTGCCCACAGCGGGGCTGTCAGCAAGGCGGGGACCCTCCTGTTTCCCTTTCCCCCATCCCTGGCTCTGCTCGTGAAGCCCCAGGTTAGATGTAAGGAAGAAATTTTTTTACTCTGAGGGTGCTGAGGCCCTGGCACAGGCTGCCCAGAGAAGCTGCGGCTGCCCCATCCCTGGAGACACTCAAGGTCAGGGTTTGGAGCAAGCAACCTGTTCTAGCGGAAAGTGTCCCTGCAGGTTGAGCTGGATGGCTTCCAAACATCCTTTCCAGCCCAACCCTTTCTGTGGTTAAATATGGATGGAGAACGGGTGGGAGGCAGCAGCCATGAGGGAAAATCGAGCGTGGCCTCCCAGCCCATCACAGAGCGGAGAGGAGAGAGGGAACAGCTCACCCGGTAGTAGTCAGTGCTGTAGATGTCCCGGGACATGCCGAAATCCCCGATCTTCACCACCAGGTCGTGGCCCACCAGGCAGTTGCGGGTGGCCAAGTCCCGGTGGACAAAGTGGAGGGAGGCGAGGTAGACCATGCCCGAGGCGATCTGCGTGGCGATGTGCAGCATGTGGCCCAGCGCCAGTGGCCCCTGGGGTTGGCCCGGGCCCTGCTCCAGGATCTTGGCGTCGGGGCCGTGAGACCTGCGGGGCAGAGGGGCTGCTTGGAGCGCAGGACGTGTGTGGGAGGGTGGGCAGAGGCAGGGGAAAGGCTGCGCTCCCTGGGAGGGGGAAAGGGGTGAATCTGGAGAAGGGTTTACAGGTGGGGAAAGGAGCTCAGGTGTGCGCGCACAGATACCGGGCACAGGCAAGCCCTTGTTCTCGCAGGGAGGGGCGTGCACGCGCGTGTGCACGCACACGGGGGAAGAATGTGCGCGAGCACACACACACACACACACACACACACGTGTGCATCCTTCCCTGGCACGCAGGCTCTCAAGGGAAAGGCAGGGACGTGTGCCCGCGTGTGCCAGGGAAGGGAGTGCACACGCATGTGCACATGTGCGTGTCCAGGAAGGGTTACACACTCACAGGGGAGGGGTGTGCCCACAGGTGTGGACGAGGGGGCTCGTGTGCACACACCTGGGCACACACACGGGGCAGGGCACACACACGGGGCAGGGCACACACACGGGCTGTCCCCCGTGGAAGGCAGCGTGTCGGGGTGGAAGGAAGGCAGCGTGTCAGGGCAGAAGAAAAACAGTGTGTCAGGGTGGAAGGCAGGGTGTTGGGGTGGAAGGAAGGCAGCGTGTCGGGGTGGAAGGCAAGCAGTGTCTTGGCGTGGAAGGCAAGGTGTCGGGGTGGAAGGCAGCGTGTCGGGGTGGAAGGAAAGCAGGGTATCGGGGTGGAAGGAAAGCAGGGTGTTGGGGCGGAAGGCAGCGTGTCAGGGCACGCAGGGCGGGTGTGAAAGCGGCCGGGCGTGTGAAGTGGGGCGTGCGAGCCCGGCCGGGGGCCAGCGCGGCTCCGGCCGCCCGCAGCCCCTCGGTGCCTTTGATGCCGAGCGCGGCTGACAGCCCGGCCGGGGCGGCCGCGGCCGGGGGCTGGGGGAGCTCTGCTCGGCAGAACCATTAATGCCAACTCCCATAACAATAATCATAAAAGCCACGTCTCAGAGCTCCTCGCGCGGCCACTAAAGCGATGCCTCTGGCAGCCCCCCCCGTCTAGCAGCAATACCTGGGGGGGCAATCGAAAAGTCTCTGCTTATTCCAGCTGATGGCCAATCTCTCTCTATTTAAGCCTCTCAGACAGCTAATCTAATCAATATTGCAAGGAGGGCTGCATTAGCAGGGAGCAGGCTGGCTGCGCTGATGGAGCAGCAGATGGGGGGCTCCTGTCCCCCCCCCCGGCCCACCTGAGGAAGCGGTTGAGGTCGCCGTGTTTCATGTACTCGAAGACCATGATGAGGGGCTCGCCCTCGGTGCAGACGCCGTAGAACTTGACGATGTGCTCGTGCTGCAGCACCGTCAGCAGCTCGGCTTCGCGTTGGAAATCCAAGCGGGCGCTTTCCGTCACCTCCTTCAGCGCCTGGGGGCACACGGCATCAGTGACCCCCCCACAGACCCTGTTGTGCCCACATCGTGTCCCCTCCTCACCTTCACAGCCACCAGCATCTTCTCCTGCTCCCGGAGGAGGTTGTAGCACTCGGCCAAGAAAACCTTCCCGAAGGCGCCCTCGCCCAGCTCCCACTTCAGCACAATGTCCCGCCGCTGCACGTGGTGCACGCCTGGGGGGACCCCCACCCGTCAGTGCCCCCTGGGTCAGGTGTGAGCACGGGGGGATGCTCAGGGACTGCAGTCCCCAACCCAACCCTTACAGGCGTTGCAGAAATACTGGGGGTTCTCAATGAAGTTGCTCTTCAGCCCCTCCAGTTTGCTCTCAGCCGAGGAAAGGGGGCTGCTGCCCAGGTTCATGAAGTGCAGGGACATGGCCAGGTCGTCCTCTTGGGCCAGCACCGCTGAGCCTTGTGGGGACAAGGACAAGGCCATCAGGGGGTCCCCCAGCCCCCCCAGCCTGCGCAGCCAGTGCCAGGCTCTGCCGAGCAACCCCCCGCCCGTCCGGCCCCCGGGGGCCAGGCAGCCCGATCAAAACCATTTAGAGGCTGAATCCATTCCAGGAGTGAATTAGCAGCTGCTGCCCACGCTCCCGGGGGAGCCAGCACCCCTCCACGGGTGTCCCCCCACCCTCGGTCCCTCTTCCCACACCTGTGTCCCAACCCAGGTGCCCGACACAGCCTCGGCTGCCCCAGGGATGTGGGGACCGGGCTGTCCCCGTGTCACAGCCCGAATACTGAGTCACCAGGCCGGGGGCACTCACGGTTAATGCCAAACTTGGACCGGCGCCCGCACTTGTTGAGCAGGATGAGCATGACAGAGAGGGAGAGGCAGGCGAACACAGCCAGCGCCACAGCCACCGAGACCTGGTGGCAGCGGGGACAGGGCTCGGGTCGAGGTCCCACCAGGTCCCTTTTCCCAGACCGTGAGATGGGAACAAACCCGTGAGATGGTGACAAGCCCCGGGAGATGCCACAGGGAAAACTGGAGCACTGAGACTCTGCCCTCCATCCCCACCACACACCCCCATCCCGCTCGGTGCTGCCTTGGCCATCCCCTGGGGATTTGTCCCACCCTCTTGCAGGTGTCCCAGTCCTCCCATCCCAGACTGCAGAGCATCTCCTCACCCCAAATGTGTGATCATCTGTTGTCTCCACAGGCCCCTCCAGTGAGCTGTTCCTGGTGCCTGGGGCAGGGAGAAGGTGTAGGGTGAGTGTGGGGTCCCCCATCCCCTGAAGTGGCCCTGGCAAGGACCTGGATACCCCAGGATAAGCCCTGGGGGGTGGCTGAAATGCCCAGGTTGGGGGGGCAGGGGCAGCAATCCTGGCCACTCACCCGGTGGGGACAGAGACACTGGAGCAGCCCAAAGGGAGAGAAAGGAGAAACACTTGTTATTCCTCAGGTGGGAGTGCCCCATCCTTCCACCTCTCATCCCTGGGGAAACTGAGGCATGCAGAGCTCGATACAACCCGTTCTGCACACTAGGTGTGACACATCTCCTCTGTAAGACGGGGGAGACCCCAGGCAGCCCCCATCTGGCACCTACCGGGGATGGGCTCCTCGGGGCTGAAGCTGAAGGGGTTGTCCATGAACCGCACCTGGACGCTGCGGGCAGCTGAGCCCAGGGGGTTGCGGACCAGCAGGGTGTAGTTGCCGTTGTTGACATGGGTGGGACGGTTGAGCTGGAGGCAGCCGTGGAGGACGGTGGAGTTGTGCTCGTACTCTATGATGAGGGTGTGGATGTAGCGTCCCTCAACCAGGGCCGTGCCGTTGAAGAGCCAGCGGATGCTGGGCACGGGGTTGCTGTCCACGGAGAAGGGGATGCACCAGGAATGCCGGGGGAGGGCTTTGTCCAGCAGCAGGATCACGGGGGGAACTGGGGGAGACGGAGCTGGGTGGGTTCCTGGGCCGGACCCCCCCACCCAGCGCCCGCCCCAGCCCCTTCTGGGCTGCTCACAGGTGACATTCAGCATCACGCTGTCCTCTGCCAGCCCCGCCGCGTTCTCAGCCCAGCACGTCAGGTTCTTGTGGTTGAGGTTGGAGGAGACGTTGTTGATCTCCAGGACCACCTCCTGGTCTGAGAGCTGCAGGCAGTACCGGGACGGGCTGAGCAAAGGACATCCCCCAGCCTGGCCAGCTCCGCATCCCCCTACGCCTGTGGATCCGCGAGAGGATGCTGGGGGGGGGTCAGTGCTGCTGGGAGGGTCCCTGGCCATACCCCAGGAAGGCTGAGCTTGCCTTGGTGACAACGAACAGCTCGGGTCCCTCCTCGGGGAACAGCCAGTCTGCGGTGGCCGGTGAGTGGGCGCTGACGTGGCAGGTGAGGTTGACACTGTCCCCTTGGCGCAGCACCACCTCGGGGGGCTCGATGCGGACGGTTGGGGGTTCTGCAGGGGCAGGAGGGGTAAGCCGCACGTACCCCCGTGTCCCACGCTATCCCCAGCCAAACGGCTCAGGATGGGGGACAAACCCAGGAGCCAAACCCGTCGGGGTCCCCAGCCACGTACCACAGGTGCGGAGGACCTGTCTGCCCAGGGGCACCAGCACGCTGCCCTCCCAGCAGTCCAGAGGCTGGTTCCCCAGCTCGGCCCGGCTGCTGTTCTGCCACAGCTGCAGCCAGCGGAGGCCACAGGAGCAGTTGAAGGGATTTCCCACCAAGATGCTGAGACGGAGCAGGGAAGAGAACTCGGGCTCAAAAGGGCTCCAGGCCCCACACATTTGTGTTTGTCGCAGCGGAGTCAGCAGAGTCAGCGGAGTCAGGCACCCCCAGCCCCTGGCTTTGTGTCACGTGTGTCCCGTGTGCCACCCCTGTCCCTGTGCCCACACCCATGGACGTGAGAGCCACCATCTCACTGCATCCCCAGCCCTGTCCCTGCCTCTGTGTCACTTGAGGGGTACATCCCCGGTGGGAAATACTCCGCACCCACCTCCCCCGTCTCCCTCATCACTCACAGCTTTTGCAGGGGCAAGTGCTGGAAGGTTTTCCAGGAAAGGCTGTGCAGTGCGTTGGAGGAGAGATTCCTGTGGGGACAAACCCCATCAGACACCCCTTCCCACTCAAACTCCCATCCGACATCACCCTGCCCTGCAGAGGGTCCGGCCGGGGCACGGGGCAGCACCGGGGCCACCGCAGCCACACCGTGACCGAGCCGAACCAGCTCTGCCAGGCGTGCCACCCGTCTTCAGGCACCTCCCTGCAGGGGGGAGCCCCATGCACCCCAGGACAGGGTCCCCCCCGCTCTCGGAGGACCCCTCCCACACCGGGGCAGCACAGGGCTCCCGGGGGGGGGCTGGCAGCTGCCCGCACTCCTGCCCAGATCGATGGTTTCCCACTCAGCAGCAGGGAGCAGAGCCCCCCCGGCCAGGCTGATGTGCCCGTGGGCAGTGGGACAGCATCGATCGTGCCCGGGCGCAGGGACCGGCCACCCTGCGCGGGGCCAGCGCCCGCGGGGGTGGGGGTGCTGATCCCCAAACGGGGGGAGGGTGTTGAGGAGGGGGAAGAGGGGAAGGGGAGACTCACACGTGGCTCAGCCTGGGGGTGTCCAGGAAGGCGTCGGCAGAGACGTGCTGCAGCCCCGACCTGGAGATGGTGCTGGAAGGAGGGAAGGGCTGAGCACCTGCAGTCTCCCTTCTGGGAGCATCCCCTGTGCCTCCTTGCAGTGAGATTGAGCTCTGGCGATCCCCCATCCACCAGCCCCAGCCTCCCCCATTTCCCTGTGCAGGGACCCCGCCCCGGGGTGCTCACAGGCTCCTGAGGTCCCGCAGCATCCCGGTGTCAGCTCGGGTCAAGGTCGTCAGGGCCTGCTGGTTCTCGATGACGCTGGAAGGCAAAGGAGGGGGGTCAGGGCAGGACCTCTCATGCCAGGGGCTGTTGGCGAAGCGTGGGGCGAGAGGAGTGAGAGGGGCACAGCTCTGCGACTCCACAGGCTGTGCCTGCAGTACAGCCCGCAGCTGGGGATGGGGACAAGGACAGAGCTGAGCTGCCCCACTGTGCCTCAGTTTCCCCTGGGATGAGCTGGGAAGAGGAGGGGATGGCAGCAGGTGATCCCGATGGTGCTGAGCCCCCGGTCGGTGCAAACTGTGTGGGGTCAGGGCTGAGCCACCACTTGGAGCCCGTGGTCTCACCCACAGAAGGAGTTTGCTAGGTCTCAGCCCCATTCACCTCGTGGGTCCCCACCTTTTCTCGCACCCCGTGGTGTCCTGCACTGTGACGGGGGCACCACTGTCACTGTCCCCCCACTCTTTTCTCCAGGCAGGAGGTGCAGAAAAGCCTTTGGGGGCAGGTGTGGAGTTTTTCCCTGCCCCACCCCACAGGGTGCTCCTGCAAACCCCAAATCACAGGGCTTGGTTAACTGGGGTTCAGATCCGCACCAAGGGGGTTCTGGTCCCGCTGACCCCTGTGGGGATGGGACGAGAGTGGCTGGGGCAGTGGGGGTCTCTCGGGGACCAGACAAACCCCCACCACCCAGCCCCCCCCACCCCGCCAGCCAGCGAACAAAGAGCTGGCAGTGCCTGTGGCGCAGCATCCCCTGGCACGTGGGGAAACTGAGGCACCGACGCACCGCAGCCAGTCCCCAGCAATGCGGCACAGGCAGGGCTGTGGTGAGGAGAAAACCCCAAGAACTGGGGCACTTTGGGTATCCTGCAGCATCCCGTCCCCCCAGCACCCTCCTCATCTCTGCTCGCTCCAGCCCTCGCCTCTCCATCACGCATCCTGGAGCAGGGGAAGGAGTGGGAGCAGAGTAGATGCCCCAGACCGGCAAATTTGGGGTGTGTCCCCCCCGGCACGCCAACCCGCAGGCCCCAGGGCACAGCGACAGCCCCAACAGGATGGGGACAAGCGGCTCCCCACAGCCCTGCCCTGCCCGGCACGCTACGGGTGCTCCCTTCCCGGGGTCCCTGCTTCACCCTCAGCGTGTTGCTGTGGTGTTGCTGTGGTTGGCATCGCCGCAGGAGGGGGTGAAGGGCTGCCCCCAGCCCCTCACTTGCTCCCTGGGGGGATGCTGCAGCCCCACCACTCCGTCTTTGCAGCCCCAAATGCCTCCCACCAAGCAGGCGCTCTCCCCACAGCGACCCCAGCCCATCCAGTGATCCCAGCCCCACTATCCCGTCCCCGAGCCATCACCTCCATCCCCATCACCCCCCTGTCCAGCCCCTCAGCTCTGCTGCCCCCAGCCACATCATCACCAGCCCCATCACTCCCAGCCCCTCTGCCTGGTCCCTGAGCTCTGCCCCCCCCAGCCCCATCACGCCCACCCGCTCTGCCTAATCCCCAAAATTCGTCGCTCCCAGCCCCTCCATCTCCATCCCCGAGTTCTGCCACCGCCAACTCCATCCCTGCCCCAGCCCCGTCACTGCATCCCTCAACCCCGTCACCCGCAGCTCCTCCGCCTGGTCCCTGAGCTCTGCCACCCCCAGCTCCATCACCCCCAGCCCCGCCATCCCCATCCCCAGGCTCCGTCACTCCCAGCTCCACGGTGCTGTCCCATCGCTCCCAGTCCCTCTGCCCGGTGTCTGAGCTCCATCACCCCGGCCCCACAGCCCCCAGCCCCACTCACACGTCGGTGAAGTTGCCGGTTTCCAGCAGCGGGGCCAGGCTGCCCACGGTGTCGGGCTCCCGGCAGAGCAGGATCCTGGCCCGGGGGCAGTGGCAGTGCTGGGGGCAGGAACCGGCAGCGCCCGGGGCTGGCAGGGATAGGGGCAGGAACAGCGCGGCCAGGCAGAGCCCGGCGGGCAGCGGCGGCATCGCGGGGCCGGTCCCGGGGTCGGTCCCGGTCCTGGACCCGGTGCCGCTGCTGCCGGTGCCGCCCTCCCTCGCACTTGCCCGGCAGCCCGAGCACGGGATCGTGCGGGGCTTAAAAGCAACGCAGGGATCGGCCTCCCGGGAGGGGCCGGCGGCTCCCCCCGCCCCGGCACCGCCCCCGGCCCGAGACGCCCCCGGCCGTGATTCACCGGCACCGGGAAGACTCCGACCCGGGACAGGGGGATTCCGCGCACGGGCACCTACCACGTAGCCCATCTGTGCCCTGCCTGTGCCCTGCCTGCGCCTTGCCTGCAGGCTGGCACCCTACACCTGCACCCCCAGCCCCACCGAGTGGATCCACGCCACCACCGGCACCCCCAAAATTCACACGCACGTACACACAGAGCCGCTCCAGAACCTGGCTCACAGCTGGCTGCGGTATAAGGGACAGGGCTCATTGTCATCCCGCGGGCCACATCGAGTCCTCCAAGCTGTCACACCCCCCCGGCCGTGCCCTCAAATCTCGAGGCATGATGGGCTCCTGGCTCAGGCTCGTCCCCAGCACCCCGTTATGCTGGGGCGCAGAGATGCTGGAGACGAGGGGACGTTCGGTGGCACAGTGGCCCTGTCCCCAGCTGTCACCTCCGACCAGGATCCACCTCCTCCTCTCCCCGAGGAGGGCAGGACAGGACTGGTTTGCACCCACCGGCCCCCCCCGGGGTTTCCCATCCCCGCCCGGACGCTGTTTGTCCCCGAGCTTGCTCGGAAGCACCTCGAGGGTGGCTCATCCGTGCACTGAGTTTAGCACGTTCTCAGTTTGCACCCTTCTTCCCCCGTGGCTCAGCCCCCGGCGCATCTCCACTGCCAGCCCCCAGCGGCACCCATGGGGCCACGGTTCCCTTGGGGCCACCTCCCGTGGGGCCCCACTGGACACCCCAGCAGCCCCCCCCCCGGCAGAGCGGGCCCGTGGCTGTCGCCACATCCTCCTAAATTCCACCGCCTTGACGTTTTTCTCAAGAAACGCCCCCGGTTTGGGCACCGCAGGGCAAAGCCGCAGGACGCGGATGGGGCTGGCGGGGTGGGGAGTGGGAAGCCCCGTGTGCCGTCGCCCCA
>VZTD01003563.1:864363-888493 GCA_013397725.1 Rhagologus leucostigma | reverse complement strand
CCTGATCCCCTGGTTGTTCTGTACATGCCACTTGCTAGCACTCAGGATGATCTGCTCCGTTTTAGATTGTTTAATCAGTTTTTCTTAAGAGAACAGAGAACTCTCAGCTTATTTAGGTGGAATTTTATCTTAAACAAACAAATAAATAAACATGCTAAGTGACATTTAAAGAAAGAAATGGCTTTAAGTAGCTGAAGTAGCTCAAATAAGCTAAAGTCTTTAACTTGCTAAATAACGTATTAAAAAAACTCTCTTCACAACAACTTCCACTGTGGTCTGTGATAAAACATTACTGTAGAACGAAAATGAATTACAGAAATGCTTGATAATGGGGAAAATTTCAAATATAGCAGGCAGAAAACAGAAATTAATTTACCTTTCATGGGTTCTTATTATTTATCTTGCTGTGTTTCCTAATTAATTGAAGATATTGATGTTTACATAGGGATTTGCTCCTTTCCAACTTTGCTTGATCCTGTGAAGAAGTCAGAATGCTGCATTTGTAGTATCACATTTATTGCCATGGCAACAGTCAGGGATTTCACAAACACTAATTAGGGTTGGCAACTTGGACTGTTTTCAGTACGGTCCCATATAATTTTCCCTCTTTTATGCATTTCTCATTATACCTTACTTTAACGACTGACTTCTTCAGCCTGCGTACAGGTTTTTTCCCACATGACCTCAGGATTCAGTTAATACCTCCTCTGATTTGCAGCCACCTTTCTTACATATCCTCACACACCCAGTTAAGAAACAACTGCAGTCCTACCTGAATTTGTGTTAAGCTCCATTTCTTACACTTCAAATTAGTCCAAGTTTCAGTACAACCAGCTGGCTTCTACACCAGCATGTGCAAAAGTAGTAAGGAAAGGTAAGGTATAGACACTTAGCTGTATCTTCCAAGCTACTTTTAAAGGCAGATGCTAAATCTTGCTCAAGGCGGACTACAAGCCTTCTGTTCACAGAAGCCTAAGTTCTGTGAACGTCCAAAAATCATATTAAGTATTTTAATTCAAGCATATCAAAAACATTTATGAACACTTAATTTATCATATAATAATATAGAGAGCTGCTCCCACATGAGCCTCATGAAGTTTAACAAGAGTCTTGTGCCTTTGCACTTGTGCCAGTGCCAAGCCTTGTGCCTGGCTCAATCCCATACATGGATACAGGCTGGGTGATGGGTGATGAGCCAGCTGAGAGCAGCCCTGCGGAGAAGGACTCTGCAGGACTGGTGGGTGAAAAACTGAATATGAGCCTGCAGTGTGTGCTCACAGCCCAGAAAGACAATTGTATCCCGGGATGCATCAAAAGAAAAATGGCCAGCAGGTTAAGAGAGGTGATCCTTCCGCTCCGCTCTAGTGAGACCCCACCTGGAGTATTGTGTTCAGGTTAGGGCCCCCAGTACAAGAAGGACATGGCCCTTCTTAAGTGCATCCAGAAGAGGTCCAGAAATATGACTGGAGGCTGGAACACTTCCCTATGAGTACAGGCTGAGAGAACTGGGGTTGTTCAGACAGAAGAGAGAAGGCCTCAGGAGACCTTGCTGTGGCCTTCCAGTACTTTAGGGAGGCCTAGAGAAAAGATGGGGAGGGACTCCTTATCAGGGAGGGTAGTCATAGGACAAGGGACAGTGGTTTTAAACTGATAGAGGATAAATTTATATTAGACATTACGAAGAAATTCCTTACTCTGAAGGTTGTGTGACACTAGAACAGGTTGCCCAGAGAAGCTGTGGGTGTCCCATCCCTGGAACCATTCAAGGCCAGGCTGGATGGGGCTTTGAGCAATCTGGTATAGTGGAAGGTGTCTTTGCCCATTGCAGGGAGTTTTGAACTGGATGATCTTTAAGGTCCCTTCCAACCCCAGCCATTCTATGGCACTATGACTAATCATGTATTATGGTTATCCAATTGATTTAGTGCCTAAAAGTCTTATCTCAAAAGTCTTATCAAGCCCTGAGTTGTTAGTGAACTTTTGAGCCTCTCAAAAAGCAAAACACATTCGTTTGTTATCAAAGGAAGAAGGTAAATTTATGATGGCATCATCAGCAAGAGGGGAGGTTTTACTTCATCATGCATACTCAGGGTAAGAAAGAGAAGTGTCTACCACACAAAGTAAAAGATTCCCATTCTGCAGCTCACTTGATAACAAGTTCCAGCTGGTTGTCAAAATGGCTTCCCAATAAAAAAGACAGCCAAACAAAACTAAGGAGAGAAAACCTAATTTGGAAAGGAACATGATAAATCAAATTGGTTAGAGTATATTTATACTCTAAGACACTACAAATTACTAGAAAGCAAGAGAAAAATAATGGCACCACCTGAATCATCTTTGTTCGGTTACAGATGAAATCATATCATTTGTTTCTAATACAGAAAGGACTTTGTACATTATTAATGGAAAATGAGCATTTGAAGAATAAATTCTGAGTCTGATCACTGTCTTCTTTTCCTATGTGATGGAGATGCAAAAAAACTTTAAATTACAGAAAAATGTCTCATAAGGTATGAAGGAATTGAGAGTTGGTCTTGATGGTAAATTACTGAATCTTTTTAGGAGATTATAGTTGAAATCAGGGAAGAATTACTAAAATTGATAAGGAGATCTTATTGAAATAAACAGCATATTGTGTTAAAAAAGCAAACAAAATATTTACATTGGACATTCAAGACAAAAGTGAACCATTGGAAGAAGCTCTGTATTCCAACAGACACTGAGACAGGCTGACATTAACATCTAAAGAAAGCCTTTAACTGAAAAAAAGCCTGTTGCCTCAGAAGTTTATGTTTTGCCTCCATGTTTTTTGAGGAAATACTGAACTGCACCAGCTTGCCCAGTTTTTGATGATGCCTCCTGCTGCAGTTCACTGCAAAGATCAGTTTTAAAACCTAGTTCTAATGCTTTTGAGAAATTTGAACCCGGAGCCCTTCAGCCTTTGGGACCTTATTTTCATGACTTAACTTTGTTCCTCCTGTCCTTAATTTCAAAGGGCATGGTCAAACTCATGGCAGGGCTTTTTGCAAGCTTTGTGAACTGGGTCACAGTCAAAAATTTCCACACTGAGTAATTTTATTACATGAAGTTTCCTGCCTGCTGTACAGAGCTGTGCAATATTCAGCATGAACATCTGCTTTTTGTCTGATTGCTAAAGGAAACTCTGGTAGACTGCTGCCCCTTTGAAATTAAGGAGTTGGGGAACAAATTTAAATCATGAAAATAAAATGCCAAAGCTGGAGGGCTCTGGGTTCAAATTTTACAGAAGCAACGGTGCTCTGTTTTAAACTGATCTCTTGAGGGAAGCACAGTGGAAAGTATTTCCATCCACTGGGCAAGCTGTCGCAGTTTAGTCTTTTGGAAAGAGAATCAGGATCCATTGCACGTTCAGATGGCAGAACTACACTGACTTTGGACCTAAGTGATAGCTTCCAGTGAAAGACTTTTCAAGGTAAGTTAACAAGGATAGCTGAACCTGAGAAATTAAAAATATAAATATAAATAATATATAAATAAAAATGTATGTCATGAACTTAACTGAGATATTCAGATTCTCTTATGAAACATGAGACTTTTTAAAAAAAAGCTTGTTTTACTCCAGGCCTCCAAATCAGCCTGTCTTCCCACGAGATGGAATTGTTAATGCAACATTATAAGGCTTCAGAGTCATGCTGCTGGACTCTCAGGGGCAGAAAAAATCCCAGAAATCTAATAGGTATGGTGGGAAATGTTATTTGGTGTTGGCATGTTCCACTTTTCCGCAGTGCACTACTCTTGCAGCTCAAGTAAAGGCCTGGTTCTGTCTGGGCTGCTGCATCATTTAGGCTGCAGCTTTGCAGGTGTGACCAGCACAGGTCAGAACTTCTCTCAGCAGCAGGGACACCAACACACCACACTTGCCTCTTCCCTCTGAAGCGCTTTCCCTTCCTTGGGCTAGGGCAGGGATCATGCTGATGGGAGGAGATACAGCAAGAAACTCATCTGTCTTAAAACTAACCTGGTTTTCCCAGGCTGGGATCTTGTCTGTGCTCCCGTGAGACCTCACCTGTGCAGTTATGGGATGCCTGGTGTAAAAAGGACATGGACCTGTAGGACAGGGTTTAGAGGACAGCCATGAAAATGATCAAAGCGATGGAGTTCCTCTCCTATGAAGACAGGCTGAGAGAGCTGGGGTTGTCCAGCCTGGAGAAGAGAAGGCTCCAGGGAGACCCGACTGCAGACTTCCAATGCAGAAAGAAGGCTTAGAAGAAAGACCACTTCCCATTCCTGGAAGTGTTCAAGGCCAGGCTGGCTGTGACTCTGAGCAACCTGGTCTAGCGGAAGGTGTCCCTGCCCGTTACAGGGATGTGAGACTGGATGATCTTTAAAGGTTCCATCCAACTCCAAATCATTCTGTGGTTCTGTGGTTCCTGCCCTTTCATTACAGGTCTGCAACGCTATCAATAGACACTTATTTACCCACTTGCTGTCAGCATACTTTGGCTGAATTTTTAGATCTGCTGCATACCCATAGCATCAAATAGAAGCAAGAATAGCCATGAGTACTTTTTGGAATCTTACTGCCTTATATTATTTGCACAGGAGTAGCCTGCAGAACTCCCAGTTGAAGTAAGGGGCCCATTGTGCCAAATTCTCTTCACTTACATAATTGGAGACATCCACAGACACCTCCAGGTCTGAAGACATTTACAGTAAATGAAAAGAGACAAAGGAAAAAAATACTATAGTTGCTGTATGGAGAGAACTTTTATGGACAGAGGCATTTAGAGATTGGTTCTGTTGCATAGCAACTTTGGAAAAGTTAAGAAGTTAATCCAGGTCCTACCATACTAGCCCATTGCTTTAAAAAATAAATCCTTCCTCTCTCAGGCCATGAGTCAGCATACTTTTCCAAAGTGGTGCTTTCAGACTAACAATCGTCAAATTGCTTGGGGAGACTCTAACTTGACATATTCAGTATGTTCTTCCCACATCCCTCACAGAAGCCCACAGATGTCAGCTTCGATCAGACTTAGCCAGGACTGCAAAAGCCATCAGGTTTGCAGGGCTAGGAGGCACGTTAAGATGGCCTAAAAAGTAAATCCTCCCAAAATGACTGTGTTTTCTGCACTTAGAAAGAGAGAGACACGAGGCTGCAAAGAGCAGCATTTCTAACAGGCTGCCCTAAAATAAGAGCCTAGTTATTGGTTCAATATTGGTTTCAAACCTATAAATTTCTAGACCATGGGAACCCTTTTGGAAGTGGACTACTGATTTGAATCTCAGATTGTAGTCCCCCCCACACTGTGAAGAGCTGTCACCATCAAGTCAGTGGAGTCCAAACCAGTCACAGAAACTTGCATGTCATAACATATAAAGCAAAGGATGTCACTGTAATTGTCTATATTTATTACAATCAGACTGGGTCGTAAAAAAAAGAAAATATCATATAACGGGTTTGTTTTCAATACTGACTATTAGACGGGTGATTTAGGACCGGAACATTTAAAAGATGGTAATTCAGTAGGTAGAGAAGAGAGAGAAAAAAAGTTTAAATCAAAACCTATATTTTGTCAGAAAGCTGCAGACCACCCACAGTCTCAGAAGGTTTTAATTTTATGGATTAAGACTACATAAGGAGTCATGATAGTTCCAAGGGAAGGTCCATCTAGCATCCTGACAGTGGCCAGGACAAACCAGAAATGGGCTGTGTAGGCTGATCATGACTTTAGGATCACTGAAACATAACAGTGTACTTACTCATCAAGCAGTGGTCTCTAAACCTTTTTTTTTTGTGAGCTCCTATCACTAAAAAGTCTTTGAGCATGCACTCCGAATGTACATATATTTATGTATAAACTACGTACATATATTTATTTATTTATAAACTGCATATGTATACCAGTGAAGTTCTGTATTTTTCCTGCATCCCACTGGACCATTGCCTTCACAGGCATTTTGCAGCCAAAACAGACACTTTAAGATGGTAAAGATGTGCCTATTTGGCTACCTGTAATCACAACCCTCTCTCATCCGCTTCATGCACATTGAATGTGATACCACTCAGAAACAGAAAGGGACAATTTGTCCAAGCTTAAGAAACCCTGTTGCTTTAGAATTCTAGGAACATCAATTTAATGTGGGAAATATTAATAGGAACTGGAAATTGTTCAAGAACATTCTACCGCGTATTTAAAAAAAAAAAAAAAAGCTGCAAATTTGCAAGTGGAAAAGAATTCATGCTGGGGAAGAAAAAAATTGTGAAATATAGAAGATGCAGAAGTTATAGTCAAACACTAGCAATAAAAATATAGAGAATGCAGAAAAATGATAATAGTGGTAAACTGCAAATTTAAAAAAATGGACCCTTTAAAAATACAGCTAAAAACAGCTGTATCAGAAAAGATCAATGGGCAACATAGTCAGAAGGAACGTGCAAGAAACCAAGTAAAAAATTTCTGCACCAAATATTGGTCCATTGCTAGAAAGAGGTATTATAATTTTGAACAGAGGCTCAGAAAAGACAGATGTGTTCATCACCATTTCTCTTCTGATTTCAGAAGGAAGCAGGAGGATAAATCCGCCCAATAAAACACTGTAGATGGACCAGAAAACCTGGCATCTAGAATGAAGAAAAATATGATGCAGAGTTACCTGCAATTACAGACGAACAATTTAAGCAGCTTAGAGGGAAACACAGCATGGAAAACAGGAAAAACCTCAAAGACCTCTGAATTGCCAGTGTATTCTAGATATTTTAAAAGAGCAGAGAGATAACACAGGAAAATATAGATGTGTTATTCAGATGCTGAGCCTGGACACATAATGAGAAGTCTCATTTAGGAGCCCACAACATAGAATTGAATGCTTCAGGTGCAATTAATAATAATCAATATGATTACATGGAATGCAGGTCTTGTAAAACAAACCTTCTTTGTTTTATCTTCTACAACTTTATTTTTGTTCACAGCTATTGCTCTGGTTGACAGTGACAGCTGTCCTCATACAGTATATTCACACGCCTGTACTTCAAATCATTTAACCATGGATTTGAAACATCACATTACATGGAAACTAAAAGGATGTAATTTGGGAATTGGTTCCTATCTGTCTATTAGTGAATTATTTTGTCATTGCTACAGTTTCCACTGATTAAATTTGCATAGCAATTCCTGTGTCCAATCATGGAGCACAAAAATTGCAATGCAATTGAAGTGACCAATTATACGTCAAAAGCAGCAAATAGTCACAGTTAACAACTCACAAGCATTGACAATATTTTCCCTCTAAATCTTCAGGTGAGGTCTTTGAAAAATTAATCTATCCTGAGGAATAAAGATCAGTTAGTGAATGATTTGTGAATAGCAACAAAAAGGCTAAATGGTTCATCCAGTCATACTAACATCCATGCGGACACTGCGTCACTGACGCAGCCAGGTACTCTATTTTTAGGAAACACCAGAGCAATATCTTCACACACCACCTTGAAGCAGGTTCCGTGCAAACAGACAAGACCTGATTCTCCCGCTAGTGCAAACTGCTGTCTCTATTAGTTTTGACAGAGCTATTCCAGTTCCACCACCTCAAAATCTAGAGTTGAGCAATAACGTTGATAGCCATAGTAGCAATAAAATGTTATGGATTGTCTGTTTTCTGAAGGACACAGGTATATTAGCTTTTAATAGGTTTAATGGGCTTTGTGTACAACTTTTATATAGTTTTGCAGCTTACTGTACATATTTATGTTCTGATTTCTGTACTGTTTCCCACTTGTTGCTCCAAGTTTTCTCTTCTTTTGTTCCCATAAGGCTCTCAGCAGCAACTTTTCCCTGTGGCACTTTGTCTTTCCAGTGGCTTCCCATCTAGTTGAGCCCTCAGCATTTTGCTTTATTTCACTGCCAGTGGTCTGTACCAGCTAGTACACACTGACATTTCTCTCTCCTGGGGTGATCTCATGATAGCCTGTGCCCCATGTCATGACAAGTTTCCCTTCATGTCTGACACCTGCACCTCATGCACGCATAACTTTTTAACTTGCTGTTCTAATCTATCTTGTATCCAACTGTGAGCAATCAATCTAGTCGTCCTCCTTGTTCTGGGACTGGGGGAGATCCATGGCTCAGCTATGGCTTCTGTGAGGACCAGCACCACTGTGCTTCAGAAGCACTTGGTAAAAACTGCATTAACTGTACTCCATTTTGAGCCCATGAAGACCCAGCTGTCCAGTCTCCATGTAAGCCTTGCTATTTTTAGCTTGGTGCCTCCTACATTTTACCTCTTGCAGATTTTCTGACATTTTATTTCATTTCCTTAGTGAAAACATATGGCAAACAGATGCCTAAGCAGGGCCCCAGGCACCCATCTCTTTTTCCAGACTTTTCAGAATATCTGGGAAAAATCTGAGGTTTACCCTGATATGCATCACACTTGCAATTTATTTCAAGCGCTACCTTTTCGGTGACAGGCATCCTAAAGACCATCAATTTTGGAGAAATGTCATTTTAAGATCAAATTTCTGCCTCTATTTTCTTTTTCCATAGGTAACCTTGAAAACATAAATAAACTAACCACCAGGTTTCAAAACGGCGGTAGCTGGTCATCAGTTAGGGGAAGCAAGGATGATCTAAAGAGCTTCTTTCTCCTCCTCACATGCACATCTCAAAATTTAGAATAATTCCTCTACAAACATCAGTTTACCAGTCCCTCCCTAAACCTTAAGCAATGTTTTCCACACAATGGCTTGACTACAGCTCTGTCTGAGATAAAAGTGAAATTATCTGAAGACTTGAAAATGCTAAACCTAGCTCGGGTTAAAAATTGCTGGTACCCTCTGGGGCTGGGATTTAGTTGTTTTGCATAGATTATGGGTGTATTGAGCTTGGGCAGCAGCTCCCCACTTGCTGTGGCCAAGGCATCTATTCCATGGGAGAGAGTGTCTTCCAAACCACCAGGAAAATGGGCAAGTCTTCACTAGAGCAGTCCATCTCTGTCATACGCTTTTTCCACTGGTGCTTCCCTTCCCTTTCCCATGCCTCACCCTTTGGTATACTATCCTAGGGCAATGCATTTAAAATTAATATTTCAATATGTTGAAATTATTTCTGAATTTTAATGGTGTCTGTGTATTCTGGAGAAAGTTTATTTTGGTGTGGGGGCTATACATGGATATCGGCATTCTTTCTTGAGGTTGCCTTGTAATTAATAGCTCACATGGGACCTGGAAGCCAAGAAACAGCATATCTGTTTTCCCTCTGCTGTGTCGCCTTCCCAGGATTCATTCATTCCAGAAACATGAACTACTGAGCACAGAATTTATGATGCAATCATTTGTTGAGAAGAGAGAACTGAGAGCCAAACATGTGCAAGGTGGCAGATTTACCCTTATAACTGGATCTGTCTTCCAAACATGAAGATACCCAAGGTGTGTCAAGATTTGCTCCAGACATCAGGCATCAGGATGTAGATTTATTCACTAAGTGCAAATGTTTCATTTAGAAGCTGTTTAAATGAACAGCCTCTTGAATTTATTGTCATACTTCCTGTTTTCCTTTCTTACTATTAATGTTGCTTCTGTTTGTGCAAAGGAGGAGAATGTTGCGATGCACTGTTTTCTGTATCAATATGCAGCAATAAAATAATGCTGATTTAGATGATTCTAACATTTCTAAGACGTTCAGTGGAAGCTGATACGAAGCATGGATGAAATTGCTCTAAAAGGCACAGCACATGGAAAGACTATAAGCTCTGAGGCCGCAGAGTGTTTCAGAAGTGGTTTACTGGAATCATTTTTTGTATTTTATACCAAAATCACACAGGAAAAAAATGGCACAACTTAATCAGTGCCACCCTGATTCTTGTACGTGATGTTTCTTTTCCTTCAGGATAAACTATATCAACATAAAACGTTCCTGATGAATGAAGGACCTCTTTTTGTTGCCGAAGGAAGGACTAGAGAAAATAATGGAACAGCAGCCATCACAGGTAATTCCCAAGGGATGCTTACTTTTTCTATATCAACACATAATGTTCCTTACAGACAAAGGAGCCATTCTTGCTGGTTTTACCAAGGAAGTGCTAAAGAACACAAAATTTCATCACACGAGGTCACAAATGCGACTGCTTGAAAGAAGTAAAGCTCTGTAGTCCTCCCAAAAGATGACTTTTGAGTAACTGGGGAGCATCGTGTTCCCCAAACTCCAGCTGGTTAGCTGCTTAGTTGTAGTTGCTGGTTAGCTGAGCAGCAGGGGCAGCAGCTGCCTGTAAAGAGCTGAGACCTCCCAGGCACACTCCTGCCAGCAGGACTGACAGGTGCTTTTGGACTGTCCATCCTTTTGCACGGGAATGGGGCAGAAGACTCTTATGTGCAACCTCAGACATCTCTGCAGGTCTCCTTCTGTTCTGTGCTTCTGTGCCTGAGCCTCCCTGGTGCAGACTGTTGGACCATTTCCACAGCACTCTCTCGATAACGTGCTCCTTAATTTGCCTCAGCGTTCCTAGCCATCATGTCACTATTAATTACCAAATGTGTGTGAGCAAAGCATTTGGTAGCCTGTCTTTCGTAGCTGTACGGGGCAGCTGCAGAGCAAAGGTGCCGGACTGCAGTGGGTGCGGGACAACCTGAGTGCCACCCCGGCAGTGAGCGCCCGCTCTGCTGGCAGTCCTTTCAGCCTGTGCCAGCTTCTGTTCCATCACTTCCTACAGCACCACAGGGGCCATAGGAGAAATCTGACTGCAAAATAATGTGATTTCTGCTTTAATTAAATGAAACACTTGTATTCGTTTCGAAAAGGTACAGACATTTTGCCCCTCCCCTTCTGGAATCACAGTTTTCAAAGGAAACTGATTGCCATCACATGCATTAAAAATGGTATTTAACAGTGGCTTTATCAAACGTACTGAAATATCTACGTTACGTGCATAAGTGTAACATGTTTCACCTTCTCCATTTAATCCAAAAGCTTCTTATTTTCCATCCACCCACTCGGGCACACAGTTATTCATTAGGTACAAAAATGAACCGCACACCTTAAATATATTCAGATTATTGTAAAACTGCCTCCACCTTGCTACCAGAATTGCCAAGGTAAAAATATCTATCTTTTTCTCAAAAGATAGATAGTGATAATATAGAAATGTTTCTACTTCCACAGCACCTATATTAATACAAGGAGTCACTTCTATTTAAAAATAAATTCACACTTGAACAGTTGCTGTACTCTATACATGTATTTCACACACTCAGAAAAAAATTGTTAAAAAAGTTATGTAGCTGTAGTCAAGCATTTAGAAGTTAGGAAATAAGAGTGAAGAAGAATCTTCTGTGCCTGAAGAAACTTTTTTCTCCCCATTCCTGTATAAGCATTATGATATAGTCCACAATTACATGAAAATGTGCTTTTTTGCCACAGGAATCCATCTTGTTTAAACCCAAGAACACCTTTTTCTCTTCAAATTGTTCTACTTCAGCCACCTGTGCCATAGACATCTACAATATTATTTATGTCACCTCTGTCCTAGTTTTCTAGGCAAACAAATCTTATGGTTTGTCCCTCAGACCCCAGTGGGTGGGCTCAACCAAATACAATGGAAAAGTGGAGGTTTTAAAGAAGAAAACCCTTTCCAAGTTTCAGGACAAACAGGGAAAAGTGAAAGCCTTATCAATGCCTTCATCGAAGCAAAGGCTGAAGATGAACCCTGCTCTGCTGCTGGAATTCAGGTGGCACAGCCCTGAGGTCCTTTACTTCAGGGAACCTGCCTTCACCTGCCCTGCTGCACCAGGGCCACCCACACCCCTAATGCACCCCTCACTGGACCTCTCTTTTCTAAGCATCTGTTTTTTTAAAAAAATCTGGGTTTTTTTGAAAATTGGAGCATTTTTTGACCCCAAAAATGCTCCGAGTGTGTTACCTTATAGCCTGGGGATGATGGGGATTACACTACAACCAGACTTACATCCAGAAATCCGGTTTCACTCTTTTCTTCTCCCATTGGCCTCAGCCTCTTGCTTTTGTCTGGCTGATCATGTTTTGGCTCTGTAGTTCTCCCTTACCTTGCACACTCACTTTGTCATCAAAACTCCCCCTCTGAGCTGAACATTTGGGCTGTGCTATTTAGGCTTGCAGCCCGGAAATCTGCGGTAAAAATTCTACACACAAGGCATGTCAGGGCAATTTCAGTATTAGGTGATAAAATTCCCCTTCTTTCTATGCACACAAGCCACACTTCAGTCAGTGTTTCCAACAACTGCCCGGTCTCTGATAACCCTCAGTGTAGCTAAGATGGAGCTGGGTCACAGACTGTAGCAACAGTGCCTATGTCAGAGAAAAAAAAAAGAGGATATAAAACATCAGCACACTACCTGAGAGTTCATCAGCCACCCCTGCCAAACACAGATCTTGGAAAACATATTGTAATTTTGCTAGAGACTGTCAGTAGAGATGTCTGCACATTGGCAGGAAATTGACTGATTCCCACTGTTCTTTTTATTCAAACTCTGCTTCCATTTTCTCTTATAAGACAGAAGTGTAGCAGTAGATGGTGGATAACCTCTGGCGTACTCACGGATGTCATGCAATACATATATATATATATTATCACATTGATTTTCCTGTATGTGCCTTTACTGTCACTCCTCATTGCTGCAAATGATTAAATGAAGTAGCAGGCAGTGAAAAACTACAAAACCTTTCAGTTTGGCACTATTTGTAACAGCAGCTAATCTGCTTGTGTTCGTGAATATCCAACTCATCTACTAGGAATTACCATTTCCCCATTTTGTAAAGGTCCCAGTGTTAATTGTCTCATACAGAGCAATCACCTTTATTTTCTCTTTCTCTCTCTCTTTCTCTCTCTCTTTCTCTCTCTTGCTTTTTTAAGTCCTGATTTGATGATTCAGTTTGTATCCACATGCACTTAGTGACAAATAACACTCTGCCTTAGCAGAAAATGTCTGTTGAAGGGTTGCTGAGAGACAGGACATCAGTCTAGGTAAGAAACACTACAAAAACTACAGTGCCCACCTGCAGTGAGAAGCAAAAAAAAACCCAACCCAACTTAAATTCTAAAGTACACATCTAGGCCTTATAATCACGATAAGATATTTTGCTTGAGTTCCAATATGTCAACACTGAAATAGGATATTTTTTATTCTTAAATGAGTCAAATACTGGTGACTGAAATCAATGGCAAGATTCACCCTTACTGTGATAAAATGTGACCATTATGTGAGAAATTTAAATTGAAAAATAGGAGTTTTAAAGCATAACATCTGCATTCTTCATGCCTTATGCTAATGAAATTACATACTATTAAAGACAGTTTTATATAGTTTGACTTTCTATCGTTTCCAGTATGTTTTATAATGTACAAAGCCATAAAAGAATAAAACAAATAAATAAAATAAATACTTTTCTACAATTACATCAATCTAACATTCGTCAATAAAATTTTAACTTTTCATACCATTTTCTTCTGAAACGTTACTGTATCTTGCAGTTTGCCTGGTCTTTGGATGTTGCTTCAACAGCGGAGTGCATAGAATAAAACTACTGAAGACTGCACCCTGCTAAGAATGGTGGTGAAAGTGTATCTTTGACACCTCTCCCTGTCCTTACAGTACTGTCCTTGTTATGTATTGTTATGAATGCTTTTAGCACTGCTGTAGTGCTTCTAGGTCTGCTGTAGTGCAGTATAGACCCAGGGCACTGGGACAGTGGAAAAGAGGGGAAAGCTTTTGGGATGAGTCATACATAGGGTAACAGAACTGAAGAAGGAACAAGAAGGACAGAGAGAAAAGACTAGTGGCAGAGTACTCTGAGGGTGGCGATGTAAAGAACAAGGCTATTAATAACAAGAAACACATGTAGGGTGTAGGCTGGAAGATGGCAGATCCCAGCATTCCAATCAGCAACCTCATCCTACTGCTCCCTGAAAACCTCCTTCCTCATCCAAAGGATGCAGAGCCAAACTACCATCCCACTTATGTTCTTTCTTTGCAGAACTACCTGTGAAGACAGACTTCCACAGGAAACACAAGTCACTTCACTGCTCCTCCACTTGTGTCTGCATTCAGCCTTTTTCCTAGGAGGCACCACCGGTAGAGAGCTGGGTATTGCATGAAAAGCATCGATTGGTGGGACACCTTTTCATGCCCCTTGCAATCCTGGAAAGAAAGTCATAGAGGACAGAGGGTTACAGTGAGGGAGTTCATGAAAAACTAACTTGCTCTCCCGAAATATATTTTGAAGGTACTCCTGAAATGGCAGAAATGTAAGTGTTAACATAAATCTTAGAGTAATTGGAGCCTAAAGCAGTCTACAGGAATCATGTTTATTGCATCTGAACATCAAGTTCTGCTGTGAGTCCATCAACCTGAACACTAAGACTGAGGTTCAGCTAGTCCCAGGAAATTTCTTTAGTGATCAGCTCTGAAACAGTCCTGAGAATCACAAGGCACTTTTAAATTCCTGGCGAACTTTCATCCGATTCACTAAAGAGCTAAGAATCATCTTTAGGAGGGCCAAACTCTAATTTGACAAACCCCTGAGGTCAGAACCCCAAGCCAAATTTTACCCACAGAGCATTAGATTAAAAACACACCAGTGTAAAATTTCAATGCTCACTCTATCTAGGTTCTTGAACTACTTTCCTCCCACATGTCTGCTAGACTTCCCAGACAAACAAATTGAATCTGAACTCACTCCTACCTTCACTGTAGTCCTTTTGCCCTGCAGATCAGGTGCCTTCTGTTCTCATCCAGGAGCTGCATCACTTTTTGCCTGCTTCTTGTCAGCCCCCATACCTAGACACCCTCCACATCAAGTTTGTCCTGCCCTTACCTCTAAATTTTCCAGTACTAGAAGTGAAACTATTGGCAGGTTCCCCATTTGCTTCCAAGGCCTGATGTTGAGGAGTGAAGGGGACTAGTGAAGGGAACCTTATTATTTTTCACAAGAGAAATCAAGAAGAGTAACAGTGATGATCTCCTGAGGTGCTAGATCCTCTCTCCCTCCAAATTTTTGGTGTATTGCTTGGGAAAATGATGACAACTATTTCTGTTGAGCCGTAGTTCTGTTCTAGACATAGCAAGAGACTGGACAAGTCAGTAATAAGTATAGCAGTGGAGAAATAAAACTCACAATAAAACCCTAAGATAATCACAGTCACATTAAACATTACAATTGAGAGGACCAACTAAGAAACCCAAGAAACTACCTGCAAAAGAAAGATAACTAGCACTTGGCTCCCAAGAAGTGTTGTCAAGGTTTATTTTGAGGCCTCGGGCTCGTAAAAGCTATTTTGTGTTCATCACCTCCATCCTGTTCACTTCGGGACTGCTGTCCAGCTCAGAGATGACCCTCAGCAGGAAGCAGTCAGACAGACTGAAAACAAGATCCAATCATGTTCCTCGAACTGTGCAATCAATGTGCAGTACTGCCAACACAGTCACACAACAATCAGAATTCTTTTGTTTTCCCAATGTTTTACCTGTCTGCAGCTGATGTAGAAGACACTCATCTGAAAATGTTTGAAATCCATCCTGTGAACAGTATTTGTCACCAGATACAAAACTGCTAATATAACTCACTCTCTGTACCACCCAAGCATTAAGCTAATGCCCCTCTTAAGCTTCTCTGAAATTCAGAGCTTTTGCACACAAAGAAATAATCTACATTCACAGTGCCCACAGAACTTTAATCCAATCTACTATTTCCGAGGTATGAAATGCAGCCATTTTAGTCACAATTTAGGGTTTAATTCAAACTGTAATTACACTATCTTTTAAATAGAATTAAGCATCTTTAAAAATGGTGTTTATCACATGTTTATGCTTTCCTTTTTAGTATGACAGAAAACTGCAACAGGAAGAAAGCAATATTATCATGGCTCATCTAAATACTCAACAAAGATGTAAATATTCAGTATGATGTGCAGGGAATTAGTAGTATCTTTAGCACTAATGTGATTTGCACGCTAATTCTCCACATAGCTAGCTGAACATGTATCCCAAAGTACTTATCAAGAAAACAAAATCTTCAACTACATTTTAAAGTAAAATAGGCTTCAGAGGCTTTCTTTCTCTGAGACAAAAGTTTAAAGTAGGTTTATCTCTACAAGACTGAACTTCAGGACTTTACAGTGTTACTGCCATCCTAAAGGAAAATAGAGTAAGACTCAAACATTATTTATAAAAAGAATTCTTACTGTGGAATCAAGTCTCTTTGCATATCTGTTTATGCAGCATCTCCACTCTCTACCGTTACAGAAGTTGAGCACTTCACAGTTCGAGTGTATACATGGCACTGCCTGAGAGGTAATGAAAAGGTCTGCCTGACTTGACAACAGAGTTTATAGCCTTCAGCTTTGCCTCTGTGATGCTAGGTCATCAATTTTCTTTTTCAAGAAGTGCTGATGAGCACCTCTGCACTAAAAATGTCTATCAGGGAAGAAAGAAACAAGTCTGAAATGTGAACTTAAGCCGTTTGTCTTACGCCAG
The DNA here is from genome assembly GCA_013397725.1 of Rhagologus leucostigma. Lineage (NCBI taxonomy): Eukaryota > Metazoa > Chordata > Aves > Passeriformes > Rhagologus > Rhagologus leucostigma. The sequence continues at coordinate 872,019 of VZTD01003563.1, read as the reverse complement.
CATCTCCCTTCATGGTTTAGAGATACATCTATGACCTACGAGGAAGCAGGAGACAGGGAAGGAGTTAATTGTAAGTGACTACATTCTCATTTTGTGTCTTTCAGAGAAAAGGGTCTCACTTCTGCTAGAAGCAACTTAAACTTTTCAAGATAATACCAGCAAGCATCACTGTAAAGATCCAGGTCATGAGGGGTTCCTTAGGTGCAAAGAACTTGATAATTCTGGAAAATGTGTAAGACAGAAATAATCAAAGCAGCACAGGACCAAAGAAGTTTGTCATTTGAAAAAGTATATTTTATGACATACTTTTTATCTTGCTAAGGTAATGTTTCAGTTACATTTAAAATTGTATACCACTTGCCATGTATTAGAAATGACAGATACTTTCTAGCAATAGATATTGAACTATACCTCAGCCATTCCTCCTGTTCAGTTCTGACTCACCCTGACTTTCTTGTGAGTGGAAATATTCCTCTGTACAATTGCTTTATTCATTATGTTGCCTTCAATCATTTTTGGTGCAACTGTATGGACCATTCCTAAGGTAAGGAGCCAACCATTTTGTTGGCCACTACCACTCAAAGTAAGACTTTAAGGTTAGAATGAAGACTTGCAGTAAAACTTCTCAGACATGGTTTAAAAAAAAAAAAAGAGAGACAGACATATCAAATGCTAGGAATTGCTAGTAGAGTAATAGCCAACAAAACAGAAAATACAATTATAACCTTGTACAAATATGTATTTGCCCATAAAATGAATACTGTGTGCAGCTCTGGTCTCCCCACCTCATTAAAAAAAATTAAAGAAAAAAAAGAAAAGAAAAAACCAATTAGAAATGGAAAACCCCCAGAGAAAAATGTCAAGGATGATCAAAGTTATTGAGCACATTGACCACAAGGAGCGGCTGAGACTAAGAAAAGGCAATGCAGAGCAGAAATGAGGTCACTGGAGAAATGAGTAGCAAGAGGAAGTTGGACAACAGTGAACTGTCAGAAGAATCAGCTTCTTTATACAGACAGCAGCAGACCTGTGAAAATCTTTGCGAAAGGACCTTTCTACCCAAAAGAGCCTTACTTTCTAGGGGAGATTGGCTGAGCATTTGGAAGAGAGATCCACTGAGGTTACTGATAATCCAAACCAATTCTGGTTCAGGAAGCCCCCACCAAAAAAGGTGAAGGCTGGGAGAATAAGAAGGAGGAACTAGCACACATGCTTGCCCAATTCTTACTCTGAAGAGTACTCACCCCAAGACACGTCACCAGGTACTTGTGGCCACTGCTGGAGACAATCCAAGGCTCTATGGCACACGAGGCCTTTGAACCACCAGCGTGATTAATAGGTCATTGTACAGACAGGTGAATTCCCGATCAATGTGATGTCAACTCAATGGCCTAAAACTGCAGGAGGATTGATTGAGATTAGATATTAGGAAGAAATTCTTTACTGTGAAGGTTGTGAAGCACTCAAACAGGTTGTTCAGAGAAGTTGTCGATGCTCCAACCCTGGAAGTGTTCAAGACCATACTGAATAGAGCTCTAAGCAACCTGTTGTAGTGAAAGGTTCCCTGCCCCCTTGTTTATTCACCTCTCAGCACAAGGAACCTCTTTGGCAGAGCTGAACAATGTTTTTCTGGTTATCCCATAATGGGAGAAGAGAGAAGGCAAAGACAACTCTAGAAATCTTAAAAGCAAATATGTAACATCAAGTCACTGGAAAAGGACCCCAAAGGAATATAAGTACTCTAAATTTTCATTTTTTTCTAAAATTCCCAGAAGGTTTCATTGAACAGGCAGTTGCTCATGATCTGCACATGTTAGAGAAACAGCAGAATCAGAAGCATGTTCCTAACTAAGCAAGAAAAATTAAAAATGGCTTTTAAAAATATTGTAATAAAAATTGATTATGAATGTAAGATGATGATATTACACCTCTGGTTCTGCAATTAGAAGACATCCTGAATCCTTCCTTCATGGCTGAATGGTTTTATAAAATGAATGTTTACTGGTAAATATGGTGGATGAACTGGATGAATGAATGTTTGTTCAGCTGATTTGCCATTTTCTATTTTTTTTACTCCTGAATATAGTTAGTCTTTTTTTTTTGTCTCAGGAAGAACTGGAACCTCGACAAAGAATGAAATCCTCACCACACTAATTTTAATGAAAATGTTACCATTGTTTTGATTGGCTCTAAGATTTGATAGAGAATTTCTAAGATCTTGTATAAAAACCCCAGGGAAATGGACCAACTTCCTTTAGTTGGATAAAACTACTCTCTATGGAAACTCCTGGGTTTTTTTAGTTGGACTGGCTTGTCGGGATTTAGCTTAGGGTGATGCCAATACAATCCAGTATTATAACGAGACAAATGTGCACAAAAGAGTGTCCCACTGAAAGCTTTTCAACTGAGTTAGCTCAACCTTCTTCTGAAGCAAAACTGCTTAAGTGACCTAACAAACAAAGCTGGGAATATCTCATAAATCATTGCTATGGCATATGCTGAAAGCTGATCAGTCGTTCTGAGTGGGAGAAATTGTCTTGAGTGGGAAGAAAAAGACATTGGGAAAAAAACCCCAAACATGGATCTTGACGGAATTCTAGTCATGGGTAAGTTTCCAGGTAGGACCACAACCCCAGCAACACTCTTTTTAATGTTCTACCTCCTTTGGTTATGCCAGCAGCGGATATCTAAGGCTCCCCAGGCAAAGTGCCGCAGGTACACATTCCCCAAGTGCCAGCAACACGAGCTCCCACCAGCCACTCATGCTTGTTTCACCCTGCTCTTGTCAGAAGGGAGATCCTACTGCAGATCAGGTGTTGCAGACAGTCTCTGTACCTACTATTCTCTCTGTACAGGCTTTCCTGTGTGACTCTTGCAGGGGTAGATCAGTGGCAAGTGCTGTAAATTATTCCTGCATCAAGGTCACACTGTGAGACCTGTGAATATGCTGGAAAAGACCCAAATAACCAGTGCAACCAGCGAGGAAGTGCTTCTATTGAAATAGAATCTGCTTCGCCGATTTTTTTCTCTCCTACTTTTACACTCTATGCAGTATTACTGCTACTGCAAATATGTTAATGTATGATAAACCTCTTCTGTTTCACTCCCATTTGAGAGCTCTGCTTTCTGTAATACTACACAAATGATCCTCAAGCAAAGCTGAGATGGTTTTGCCACAAAGTACACTGAAAGAACTTTGGATCAGAATTCTAGCAACTCTCAAAAACTGTAGCACAACTTTTGCTAACAGTAGGAAACAGTTGACCTCCCAAATTAACCCCCAGTATTTTGCTTACATCAAGAGTATGGTTTTATAAAATGCTGCCACATATTCCAGAGAACACCCCTCAGTCAATAATTATGGAAAGAGTTTGATTTTTTTCCAGGGATGTACGTTAAAAGGGAGTCTCATTTCAAACGAGCTTGTGCTCCTGAAAGACTGTGAGAGAGAGCAATGTTCTCTGTAACACAGTAAGGGCTGTTTTCCATGACACAGTGGAAACTTTATGAATGGTTCTTGCCAGCACAAGCTGTTTGACAGTGAAATCAGTGTATCTGTAATAATAATACATTGAAAAAGGCAACAGAATTTTGAAACGCTCTACTGGAAAAAGATACATCTTTGGGAACATAATGTAAGCATCTTGGAAGTTCTGTGTCTATTGAGCAACACTCACTGAAATATCCCCAGTATGACTTATCTGAGAGTCTGTGTGTAAGGAAAGATTGCTGGGAATAGAGCTAATCATGTTAAATTAATTGCACATCTGGGTCCTAGTTCTGAATCCATGTATCTGAAAACTATGAATGATCTCATGTGGAGAAAGAAACTGCTGCAAGCTCTTCCTTAGCCAGATGTACAACAGTTCCGTGCCTTTCTAGGACTCTCCATTATTTTCTCCCACATATTTACTGGTAATACAGAACAGTTTGATAACTATACAAGGATGCACACAGTCATCAGATCTGTAAGAGACCACTCAGAATTGATCACTGACTTGCAATAAAAGTCTGAGTCTGTCTGTAATTCAGGAAGTCAAACTTCATCTACACTTTTTTTTTTCCTGAGATATCTTTTGCCATCAGAGGTAGTATTTTCCCAGACCTGAAGGTGGAACTCTTGTTCCTTTGATGATCTTTACACGAGTGACATAGCATTTCACATTGTCATTTTTAGCTAGAGGAGATTTGGACTTCTCTGAAGTCACTACTGGGTTGTCTGGAAAACCACATTAGCACTGGTAGCAGAACTGGATAGTCATGCATGAACATCATGTTTACAATGAAATATGCCAGGAGTTCTTCAGATGTTGCCTGTTAGAACTCATACACAAAAAAATCTTTCATTTTGGAAATATCGGGATCCTGTTCCTTCTTTTGCTACTATACAAGTAGACTTCTGGGAGTCATCAAGTTTAAGGAAAGGAATGGCTGAGTATAACCTTGTGGTTGTGCCACTTCCATATTGGACCAATGTATTCTGCTCTTTACTCTTGAACTACAGTGTATCTTTGAAAAAAATCTCCATTTTTTTAATTGACAATTTTGCATTGTTTCAAAACAGTTTCACAGACAATTTGATCCTATAGCAAACTAAGATATGTCATATTTCTAGTCTCATTGTTATTCTAGTTTTGATTTCAGAATTTTGTAGTTTTCTGAAAACCAACACCTCTTCAAATATCTCTTAAATACTACTTAGACAAGTACTACTACGCTTATGGCAAAAGCACCTCCTCACCTGCACTGGATTATACTTTTAAAATATCTCATGTTAATGCACATCTTCCACACCTTTCATAACTTTCTTGTGGACTCTTTTGAGTGTTTAACATCCCTTTGAAGTGTTAATGCTCAAACTGAGTGCATTATTTTGATAATGGTTACATCAGTTCTATAAAAAGGTGGACTATCCATTCCAGTTGTATTTGACATTCTTCTGGGTTTCTTCAGAGTATTAGCTATCGAAAGCTTTGTTCTGAGAGCTCATGTTTAGCTGATTATGTCCAGGTCCTCTTTAGCACTGTCTCATGCCAGTCATTCTCCCTCAGATTTCAGGTGTACCCTAAAGGCTTTATCTTGAATGAATGACCTCCAATTTGACTGGCTTCAGAGGAGTATTTTTGCAAGTGAGACAAGCTTACAAAGCAATTCAAAGGAATTTATCTAAGTGAATTGCTCTTATCTCTATTTATAAGAGCAAAATAGTAATTTGGTATTTTTGTCTAGGTGATTTCTAATAGCACCAGGCCAAAAATAACACCAAGACAACCTAACGAGAAATCTTCACTTAGAATTACTCTTCTCAAGAACTGTCACCTGAATCACTTATTATGATCTTATTATCATTTATTATGAGGAAAGACTGAGGGAACTGGGCCTGTTCGGCCTTGAAAAGAGACAACTGAGAGGGGACCTCATCAATTTCTACAAGTATCTGAAGGGAAGGTGTCAAGAGGATGGAGCTGGGCTCTGCTTAGTGGTGCCAAGCAACAGGACAAGAGGCAACAGGGGGAAACTGATGCTCAGGAAGTTCCACCTGAACACAAAAAAGATCTTTTTTGTGCTGGTGATCGAGCACTGGAAAAGGTTGCCCAGAGCGGGTGTGGAGTCTCCCCCACTGGAGATATTCAAGAACTACCTGGATGAAATCCTGCGCAATGTGCTGTAATATAACCCTGCTGGAGCAAGGAGGTTGGACCAGATGACCCACTGTGGTCCCTCCCAACCTAACTCATTCTGTAATTCTATGATTCTGTGAATTTATGAGAATAGCATACTGCTTTACATCAGAGGGAAGCTATTACATCAGCATTACCACCTTTATCTACCAGACTTACATTCAAACACATTTAATCCAATATTTTTCATAAAAATATGTTGACTGGCATTTAATTATTGGCACTTAATGATTGTATCCAAGGTCAGCACTTCCATGATTCTGCTCCTAATCTGGGTCAAATTATCAATGCTAGGCTAGCCTGTGTCATCCTCCTTAACCATTTTAAATATATGTTTAATGTAAGCTTGTTTTCAGTACCCTGGCATTCCCCAGTATTCCATTGCCATTCCAGAAGCTGTACTGTGAACAACAGAACTAATGAAGCCATGAGGTTCTGTCGATTTGGATTCTTCAGCCCCTAAATAGGCATAATTACGACTAAAATTTATTCTCCATTAGCCCTCTGAAAATCCCATCTAGCAGTCTAGAACTATGTCTATGTAAAGTGGATGGCTAATATATACACACTGACTGTCTGGCTGCTTGCTGCTAACAAGAATGTGTAAGAGCTGAGCTTTTTGCTTACTATTCCTTCACTAAGGAAACAAATTTAGGTTTATTTCCTCCGTGAGACATCAATTTCTACAAAACTTATAGGACCATAATGACTTCCTCCAAATTAGATTGGAACTGGCCAAAAAGTCATGGAACAACAGATAAACAGATAACATAAATCTTGTTTAGAACATCACAATCAATGTACATTCGTATTTGTTACTCTAGAGATCTTTCTTAACTTTGTTTTATTAATGTTTAGTTTAAAAATTGTCTAATATTGACGTAACATAGTTGCTCTACAGATCTTACCAGGTAGCCAGACAGTTTTACACTTCTATTCAGAGGTGATAAATTGATCAGAAGTGATACCAGGCTGCCCTCGGAGGTTCTGCTCCACCTGTCTCACAGGTGTGGGCACGCCTACAGGGAGCGGATGCTCTGCCAGGCAGGGGATGTGGTGTCGGGGGAGGATCCAGTGATCACTGTCTCAGGCACAAACAAGTTACACTTATTTTCAAATTTATTTTCAAAACATATTGGTGGAATGTCCTGAAGTTGTGTCAGGAGAGGTTTAGGTTGGATACCGGGAAAAGGTTCTTCACCCAGACGGTGGTTGGGCACTGGATCAGGATCCCCAGGGAAGGGCACATGATGTGCTCTTGGGGATGGTCCTGTGCAGGGCCGGGAGCTGGACTCAATGACCCTTGTGGGTCCCTTCCAGCTAAGAATATTTTACGATTCTATGAAAAATTCTTAAAATTTTGTCGGGAATCGTTGGCTCTCTTTTAGAAGAATAAATTTAACTTTTCCCTCCCGATAAGCCCTTACCCCAGACTCCCGGTACCCCCTCCGTGGCCAGAACAGCTTCTCCGCCTCCTTCTCTTCCTCCTCCTCTCCGTCCCCTTCCCGCCCTCGACCGGTCGTTCCCGAAGGGAAACAAACAAGTGGAAGATGGCCCGAGGGGGGTGGAGGGGGTGTGCGTGTGGCGGGCGGGGGCTGGGCCGCTCCCTGCGGCGGAGAGGGAGCCCAGCGCCGGCTCCCGCCCAGCGTCCCGGGGCCGCCGCCGGCCGCGGTCAGCGCCTGTGACACGGCTGCCCCATGGTGAGGGGGTGAGGCGGTGAGGGGGTGAGAGGGTGAGGGGGTGAGGCGGTGAGGGGGTGAGAGGGTGAGGGGGTNNGGTGGGCCCTGGGCTGGGCCGCTGCGGACGGGGCCGGTAGGAGCAGCAGCGCGGAGCGAGCGCCAGGTTTCCCCCCGCGACTCCCGGTTCCGGGCCCTCGGCGAGGCCGCGGCGGCCGCCACTCCCTCCGGCCTGGCCCGGGCCCGGGGCCGGTGGCAGAGCGGCGGGGGGGTTGCCCCTCCCCCGCCCCGCCCGCGCG